>CM065594.1:241231254-241355580 GCA_033119425.1 Bufotes viridis | reverse complement strand
AAATCATTTAGCTCATCTCTGCTCATGTCCATTTTAAGGGGGCAAATAACACAGTGCATTTAAATCACCAACTGTATCCGATGTATCCTTTTTCATGCTATTAGAGCATACTGTATGGATATCATACAGACAGGGGGCGCTCAGTATCACCTTCTAAATTAATGACATCATATATTTGATAAGCTTGCTAGGCATGGTAACTAGAGATGAGCGAACACCTGGATGTTCGGGTTCGAGAGGTTCGGCCGAACTTCCGGAAAATGTCCGGGTTCGTGATCCGAACTCAACCCGAACTTCATCCCGAACCCGAACCCCATAGAAGTCGATGGGGACCCGAACTTTTGGGCACTAAAAAGGCTGTAAAAGACTCCCGGAAAGGGCTAGAGGGCTGCAAAAGGCAGCAAAATGTAGATAAATCCCCTGCAAACAAATGTAGATAGGGAAATGAATTAAAATAAAATAAAATAAATAAAAATTAACCAATATCAATTGGAGAGAGGACCCACAGCAAGGAATCATGCGTCATATCTTCCACCACTGGAGAAGGCCACTCTCATTTATTTCGGACCAGCACCCAGACAGAGGATACAGGTCCCACAGCAAGGAATCATGCGTCATATCAACCACCACCGGAGAAGGCCACTCTCATGTATTTTGGACCAGCACCCAGACAGAGGAGAGAGGTCCCACATCAAGGAATCATGCGTCATATCAACCACCACCGGAGAAGGCCACTCTCATTTATTTTGGACCAGCACCCAGACAGAGGAGAGAGGTTTTCACAGCAGAGAATCAGGCATTTAGATCACCCACCACAGGAGTAGGCCACCATTTAATGGGACCCCGGCAACCATGTCAGATGGCACAAACATCAGCTTCACATCACCCAGCACAAGAGAAGGCCACTTTGAGAGACTTTGACCCCTGCACCCAGGCGGAGGAGAGGGGTTTTCACAGCAGAGAATCAGGCATTTAGATCACCCACCACAGGAGTAGGCCACCATTTAATGGGACCCCGGCAACCATGTCAGATGGCACAAACATCAGCTTCACATCACCCAGCACAAGAGAAGGCCACTTTGAGAGACTTTGACCCCTGCACCCAGGCGGAGGAGTGGGGTTTTCACAGCAGAGAATCAGGCATTTAGATCACCCACCACAGGAGTAGGCCACCATTTAATGGGACCCCGGCAACCATGTCAGATGGCACAAACATCAGCTTCACATCACCCAGCACAAGAGAAGGCCACTTTGAGAGACTTTGACCCCTGCACCCAGACGGAGGAGAGAGGTTTTCACAGCAGAGAATCATGCATTTAGATCACCCACCACAGGAGTAGGCCACCATTTAATGGGACCCCGGCAACCATGTCAGATGGCACAAACATCAGCTTCACATCACCCAGCACAACAGAAGGCCACTTTGAGAGACTTTGACCCCTGCACCCAGACGGAGGAGAGAGGTTTTCACAGCAGAGAATCATGCATTTAGATCACCCACCACAGGAGTAGGCCACCATTTAATGGGACCCTGGCAACCATGTCAGATGGCACAAACATCAGCTTCACATCACCCAGCACAAGAGAAGGCCACTTTGAGAGACTTTGACCCCTGCACCCAGGCGGAGGAGAGGGGTTTTCACAGCAGAAAATCAGGCATTTAGATCACCCACCACAGGAGTAGACCACCATTTAATGGGACCCCGGCAACCATGTCAGATGGCACAAACATCAGCTTCACATCACCCAGCACAAGAAAAGGCCACTTTGAGAGACTTTGACCCCTGCACCCAGGTGGAGGAGAGGGGTTTTCACAGCAGAGAATCAGGCATTTAGATCACCCACCACAGGAGTAGGCCACCATTTAATGGTACCAGGGCAACCATGTCAGATGGCACAAACATCAGCTTCACATCACCCAGCACAAGAGAAGGCCACTTTGAGAGACTTTGACCCCTGCACCCAGGCGGAGGAGAGGGGTTTTCACAGCAGAAAATCAGGCATTTAGATCACCCACCACAGGAGTAGGCCACCATTTAATGGGACCCCGGCAACCATGTCAGATGGCACAAACATCAGCTTCACATCACCCAGCACAAGAGAAGGCCACTTTGAGATACTTTGACCCCTGCACCCAGGCGGAGGAGAGGGGTTTTCACAGCAGAGAATCATGCATTTAGATCACCCACCACAGGAGTAGGCCACCATTTAATGGGACCCCGGCAACCATGTCAGATGGCACAAACATCAGCTTCACATCACCCAGCACAAGAGAAGGCCACTTTGAGAGACTTTGACCCCTGCACCCAGGCGGAGGAGTGGGGTTTTCACAGCAGAGAATCAGGCATTTAGATCACCCACCACAGGAGTAGGCCACCATTTAATGGGACCCCGGCAACCATGTCAGATGGCACAAACATCAGCTTCACATCACCCAGCACAAGAGAAGGACACTTTTAGAGACTTTTACCCCTGCAGCCACACGGAGGAGAGAGGTCCCACAGCAGAGATTCAGGCATTTATATCAGCCAGCACAGGAGAAAGCCGCTTTCAGTGACTTAGGCCTTAGCACCGACACAGAGGAGACAGGTCAGATAGCACAAGCATCAGTTTTACATCAACCACCACAGGAGAAGGGCACTTTTAGAGACCTTGACCCCTGCAGCCACACGGAGGAGAGAGGTCCCACAGCAGAGAATCAGGCATTTCGATCACCCACCACAGGAGAAGGCCGCTTTCAGTGACTTTGGCCCCCTGTACCCACACAAAGGAGACATGTCAGACAGCACAAGTATAACATTCATATCACCCAGCACAGGAGAAGGACACTTTCATGTACTTTGGCCCCAGCACCCAGACAGAGGGAAGGTTCATTCAACTCTGGGTTGCACCCCAAGATCCTACTTAATTTCAAAAATTGATTTTTCAATGAAGAAGTGGCCAGGAGTACAAGACAACATGGTTTAAGGCAGTTATTAAGGACTACTCTGCACAAGGGAGGGTCAGGTCTTGTGGGATCCATGCCTGGTTAATTTTTATAAACGTCAGCTTGTCCACGTTGGCTGCGGACAGGCGGCTGCGTTTGTCAGTAATGACGCCCCCTGCCGTGCTGAATACACGTTCAGATAAAACGCTGGCCGCCGGGCAGGCCAGCACCTCCAAGGCATAACATGCTAATTCTGGCCACGTGGACAATTTGGAAACCCAGAAGTTGAATGGGGCCGAACCATCCGTCAGTACGTGGAGTTGTGTGCAGACATACTGTTCAACCATGTTAGTGAAATGTTGCCTCCTGCTAACACGTCCCGTATCAGGTGGTGGGGCAGTTAGCTGTGGCGTGGAGACAAAACTTTTCCACATTTCTGCCATGCTAACCCTGCCCTCAGAGGAGCTGGCCGTGACACTGCTGCGTGGGCGACCTCTAGCTCCTCCTCTGCCTTGGCCTTCCACCTGTTCTCCTGTGACAGTTGGGAATGCTCTCAGGAGCGCGTCTACCAGTGTGCGCTTGTACTCACGCATCTTCCTATCACGCTCCAGTGCAGGAAGTAAAGTGGGCACATTGTCTTTGTACCGTGGATCCAGCAGGGTGGCCACCCAGTAGTCAGCACCTGTTAAAATGTGGGCAACTCTGCTGTCGTTGCGCAGGCACTGCAGCATGTAATCGCTCATGTGTGCCAGGCTCCCCAGAGGTAAGGACAAGCTGTCCTCTGTGGGAGGCGTATCGTCATCATCCTCTGTATCCCCCCAGCCACGCAGAAGGGATGTGCCTGCGCTGTGCTGGGTGCCACCCCGCTGTGAACCTGCTTCATCCTCCTCCTCATCCTCCTCGTCCTCCAGTAGTGGTCCCTGGCTGGCCACATTTGTACCTGCCCTCTGCTGTTGCAAAAAACCTCCCTCTGAGCCACTTCTAACAGACTGGCCTGAAAGTGCTAAAGATAAACCCTCATCCTCCTCCTCCTCCTGGGCCACCTCCTCTTCCATCATCGCCCTAAGCGTTTTCTCTAGGAGACATAGAATTGGTATTGTCACGCTGATAACAGTGACATCGCCACTGGCCATGTTGGTGGCGTACTCAAAACAGCGCAACAGGGCACACAGGTCTCGCATGGAGGCCCAATCATTGGTGGTGAAGTGGTGCTGTTCTGCAGTGCAGTGAACTTTTGCACCACCAAATTCAGCACATGCGCCAGACAAGGGATGTGCGTCAAACCGGCTAGTCCCAGAGCTGCCACGAGATTTCGCCCATTATCGCACACCACCAGGCCGGGCTTGAGGCCCACCGGCACCAACCACTGGTCGGTCTGTTGTTCAATACCCCGTCACAACTCCTGCGCGGTGTGGGGCCTGTCCCCCAAAATTATGAGTTTCAGAATGGCCTGCTGACGTTTACCCCGGGCTGTGCTGAAGTTGGTGGTGAAGGTGTGTGGCTGACTGGATGAGCTGGTGGAAGCAGAGGAGGAGGAGGAAGCCGAGTAGGAGGAGGAGGCTACAGGAGGCAAAGAATGATGCCCTGTGATCCTTGGCGGCGGAAGGACGTGCGCAAAGGAACTCTCCGCCTGGGGCCCAGCCGCCACTACATTTACCCAGTGTGCAGTTAGGGAGATATAGCGTCCCTGGCCGTGCTTACTGGTCCACGTATCTGTGGTTAGGTGGACCTTGCCACAAATGGCGTTGCGCAGTGCACACTTGATTTTATCGGACACTTGCATGTGCAGGGAAGGCACGGCTGTCTTGGAGAAGTAGTGGCGGCTGGGAACCACATACTGGGGGACAGCCATGGCCATCAGCTGTTTGAAGCTGTCTGTGTCCACCAGCCGGAATGACAGCATTTCAAAGGCCAGTAGTTTAGAAATGCTGGCATTCAGGCCAAGGGCTCGAGGGTGACTAGGTGGGAATTTGCGCTTCCTCTCAAAGGTTTGAGAGATGGAGAGCTGAACGCTGCTGTGTGAAATAGTGGAGACGCTAGGTGACGGTGGCGGTGGTGGTGTCGGTGGCACATCCTCTGTTTGCTGCTCGGCAGGTGGCAACATTCCTCTCGAGGCGGAAGCCGAGGCAGCAGCGGTAGAGGGAGCAGGGGAGCCTGAGCGGGTTCCTTGTTTTTAAGGTGTGTACTCCACTGCAGTTCATGCTTTGCATGTAGATGCCTGATCATGCAAGTGGTGCTCAGGTTAAGAACGTTAATGCCTCGCCTCAGGGTCTGATGGCACAGCATGCAAACCACTCTGGTCTTGTCGTCAGCACATTGTTTGAAGAAGTGCCATGCCAGGGAACTCCTTGAAGATGCCTTTGGGGTGCTGGGTCCCTGTTGGCGCTGGCCAATAGCAGGCAAACTCTCTGGACGGTGGCTGTTCTGCTTTTGCCCCCTGCTCCCTCTTTGGCTTCGCTGTTGTCTTGGTCTCACCACTGCCTCTTCCTCTGAACTATTTAAGTCAGCGGCACGACCTTCAGTCCATGTGGGGTCTAAGACCTCATCGTCTTCTGCATCGTCTTCCACCCAGTCTTCCTCCCTGACCTCCTCCTGTTCAGTCTGCACACTGCAATAAGACGCGGCAGTGGGCACCTGTGTTTCGTCATCATCAGACACTCGGTCACTCTGCTGTGGTGGTATTCCCATGTCCTCATCATCTGGATACATAAGTGGTTGTGCGTCAGTGCATGGAATGCAGGGGCGGAGCTAGAAATTACTGGGCCCCACAGCAAATTTTTGTATGGCCCCCCCCCCTCCCTGCGCGTTTCACTCCCCCCCCCCCCGCCTCTTGTGTAAACCCCACTCCTTTGGCAAGTCACAAGATTATATATATATAGATATATATATATATATATATATATATATATATATATATATAGGAAAAAGCAGCACTCCGTGGATACGTGGAAAAAATGGATCCCTTTATTCCATACTGTGCACAATATGGAATAAAGGGATCCATTTTTTTCCACGTATCCACGGAGTGCTGCCTTTTCCTTCATCTAAAAATTTGCTGATCCCGATCCAGGGACGACAGGAATTGCACCCAATTTCCCGTTATTTGAGTGCTGCTACCTGCTCCTTTTTTATATATATACACACACACACACACACACACAGTATATATGTATATATATATATGGCCCATCGCCACTGCCTGCCAATTGCTGGGCCCCATCCTTCCCCCTACTGTATATTGTATGGCAAGGTGCAAGGATTACTGTATACTGTACATAAAATGTATGGAGGTTACACCATGCCGGACAATATAATATTGTGTGGCACAGTGTAGGCTATATGTGTATACCATAAACATACTCCACATGAAAACTTACAATTACTTGGCTTTGACCTTGCGGATCTCAGACACGACTTCGGCTGGGGGGCTAGGTCTAAGAACACGCCGTCCACTGGGCAGTATGGTTTTTTCGTTCTTCCTCTTCAGACTCTGTACATGAGGTAACAAGGGGTAATATAACTAAGGGGCATCAGGGTACATTATTATAAAGGGGTAATATAACTCAGGAGGCCTATCAGGGGACATTATACCCCCTGATAGCGCTCCTCAGTTATATTACCCCTGCATAACTGATACCACTCAGTTATATAATATAACTGAGGGGTATCAGGGTAAATTATAACTGAGGGTACATTACAGGGGTATAACTGAGGAGGGGCTGGGATAGCATTGTGGCAGGCCAGGTAGGGTATAGGGTACATACTTTTTTTTTTTTTTTAGAACTTACTCAGTCAGCACAGCTCGGGGCCAGGGCAGAGTTCCTGTGAGTGGTTGGTGCTGTGGTATAGCAGACACAGTCTTCCGCATTTGGGGCTGGCCTGGGCACAGTCAGTGACTTCTGTCACTGTGTTCTGTTCTTCAGCACTGCAGGCAGTTGCTCACGCGGGCAGGCACGCAGCGTGACATGATGACGTCACCTCTGCTGCACTCCCAGCCTGCGCTCCGCCTCCGCCGGGTCCAACAATCACCGCACCCTATATGAACACTGAAGCCGGCGCCCAGCACCAGGCCCAGCATCCCGCAGCCAGAGTCAGCCAGAGTGGAGGGGGACAGTAGGACACTGCTGCCAGCAGACTGCTGGATAGATTTAGTGAGCGGGGCGGGCACGGCAGCGAATCGGAGGGGGAGGGGGAGATTGTATGGCAAGCTCCAGCGCCCCCCTTGTGACAGGCGGACACCCGCCCCCCCTCCAGTCCAAGAAACGGCCCTGCCGTCAGTGGTGGGAGGGCCTGACTCAGGCCCGCCCACCACAGAGCCAGAGGCGCCGGAGGCTGCAGGCAGCAATGTAAGCCTAAGCAGCGGGGCGGGGCAAACTGTGAAGGGGCGGTAGGGAGGGGGGGCCCGGCACAGCAGACAGACAGCACAGCTGACTGAGTCTGAGACAGTGCGAGTCTCAGTCAGCAATTGGCGCAGCAGCAGATTACCGGGGAAGTAGAGGGGAGAGAGGACACGCGCTGCCTGGTGCCGGGCCCCTTGTCAGCCCGGGCCCCGAAGCAGCCGCTTCCCCTGCTTCCCCGGTAGTTACGCCCTTGATGGAATGTCTTCCACCGCTGGGGAAGGGCTAGGTGGACGCCCCTGGAAAACCGTGGGAGCAGAGTCTTCAAACAGAATAAGAGACTGCTGCATAACTTGAGGCTCAGCCAGTTTCCCTGATATGCATGGGGGTGATGTGACAGACTGATGGGCTTGGTTTTCAGGTGCCACCTGTGCGCTTTCCGCAGAAGACTGGGCGGAAGACAATGTGGTGAATGTGCTGGAAGCACTGTCGGCCACCCAATCGACTAATGCCTGTACCTGCTCAGGCCTTACCATCCTCATAACGGCATTGGGCCCCACCAAATATCGCTGTAAATTCTGCCGGCTACTTGAGGGAGTTGGTTCACTACTTTGTGCGCCTGAGGCCGAACGGCCACGTCCTCTGCCAGCAACAGAGGCTCCACGGACATTCCTTTTTCCGGTATTAATTACAAGAAAACTGCTGCAAATTGGACACCAGAATTTTTAAAATGCTAGTTTTGGTACATAGATTCCAACACGGGGAGATATAATTCCTTTTTACAGGAGTAAAAACGTGAGGCCTAGTGTTTCTGGTCTACCAAACACCAGATTGATTAAATTGGCCTTTTTTTCACCAAAATTACAACACTGGACAATAATGCCTTTTGGCGGTATTAATTACAAGAAAACTGCTGCAAATTGGACATCTGAATTTTTAAAATGCTAGTTTTGGTACATAGTTTCCCACACGGGGAGATATAATTCCTTTTTACAGGAGTGAAAACGTGAGGCCTACTGTTTCTGGTCTAACAAACACCAGATTGATTAAATTGGCCTTTTTTTAACCAGAATTACAACACTGGACAATAATGCCTTTTGGCGGTATTAATTACAAGAAAACTGCTGCAAATTGGACATCTGAATTTTTAAAATGCTAGTTTTGGTACATAGTTTCCCACACGGGGAGATATAATTCCTTTTTACAGGAGTAAAAACGTGAGGCCTAGTGTTTCTGGTCTACCAAACACCAGATTGATTAAATTGGCCTTTTTTTCACCAAAATTACAACACTGGACAATAATGCCTTTTGGCGGTATTATTTACAAGAAAACTGCTGCAAATTGGACATCTGAATTTTTAAAATGCTAGTTTTGGTACATAAATTCCCACACTGGAAGATATAATTCCTTTTTCCGGTATTAATTACAAGAAAACTGCTGCAAATTGGACATCTGAATTTTTAAAATGCTAGTTTTGGTACATAGTTTCCACACGGGAGATATAATTCCTTTTACAGGAGTAAAAACGTGAGGCCTAGTGTTTCTGGTCTACCAAACACCAGATTGATTAACCACTTAAGCCCCCCTAGCTTAAACACCCTTAATGACCAGGCCACTTTTTACAATTCTGCGCTACACTACTTTAACTGTTTGTAGCTCCGTCATGCAACTTACCACACAAATGAATTTTACCTCCTTTTCTTCTCACTAATAGAGCTTTCATTTGGTGCTATTTCATTGTTGCTGACATTTTTACTTTTTTGCTATTAATCATAAATTAACGATTTTTTGCAAAAAATGACATTTTTCACTTTCTGTCACAAAATTTTTCAAAGAAAACTACTTTTCAATATAATTTTTTCTCTAAATTTATTGTACTACATGTCTTTGATAAAAAAATGCAGTAAGTGTATATTTATTGGTTTGCGCAAAGTTATAGCATTTACAAACTATGGTGCAAAAAAGCAAATTTCCGCACTTTGACTTTCTGAGCACCTATCATGTTTCCTGAGGCACTACAATGCCCAGACAGTAGAAACACCCCACAAATGACACCATTTCGGAAAGTAGACACCCCAAGGTATTCGCTGATGGGCATAGTGAGTTCATGGAAGTTTTTATTTTTGCCACAAGTGAGCGGAAATGAAAATTTTTTTTTTTTTACAAATTCTCATATTCCACTAACTTGTGACAAAAATAAAATTTTACATAAACTCACCATACCCCTCACAGAATACCTTGGGGTGTCTTCTTTCAAAATGGGGTCACTTGTGGGGTAATTGTACTGCCCTGGCATTTTAGGGGCCCCTAAAGCGTGAGAATCCAAATGCGTAAAAATGCCCTGTAAAATCCTAAAAGTACTCATTGGAATTGGGGCCCTTTGCGCACCTAAGCTGCAAAACTGGCACACATGTGGTATCGCCGTACTCGGGAGAAGTAGGGCAATGTGTTTGGGGTGTATTTTTACATATACCCATACTTTTTGTGAACAATATCTCGGTAAATCACAACTTTTTCCATTTTTTATACAAAGTTGTCCATTTACCGAGATATTTCTCTCACCCAGCATGGGTAAATGTAAAAATACACCACAAAACACATTGCCCTACTTCTCCCGAGTACGGAGATACCACATGTGTGCCACTTTTTTCAACCAAGGTGCGCAAAGGGGCCCAAATTCCAATGAGTACTTTAAGGATTTCACAGAACATTTTTACGCATTTGGATTCCAAACTGCTTCTGACGTTTAGATGCCCCTAAAATGCCAGGATAGTAAAAATACCACACAAGTGACCCCATTTCGGAAATAAGACACCCTAAGGTATTCACTGAGGGGCATAGTGAGTTCATGGAAGTTTTTATTTTTGGCACAAGTTAGTGGAAATTGGATTTTTTATTTTTTTTATTTTTTTACAAAGTCTCATATTCCACTAACTTGTGACAAAAATAAACTTTACATGAACTCACCATACCCTCACAGAATACCTTGGGGTGTCTTCTTCCAAAATGGGGTCACTTGTGGGGTAATTGTACTGTCCTGGCATTTTAGGGGCCTCTAAAGCGTGAGAATCCAAATGCGTAAAAATGCCCTGTGAAAATCCTAAAGGTACTCATTGAATTGGGCCCTTTGCGCACCTAAGCTGCAAAAGTGTCACACATTTGGTATCGCCGTACTCGGGAGAAGTAGGGCAATGTGTTTTGGGGTGTATTTGTACATATACCCATACTGGGTGAGAGAAATATCTCTGTAAATTGACAACTTTGTATAAAAAATGGAAAAAGTTGTGATTTACAGAGATTTTTTCACACAAAGTATGGGTATATGTAAAAATACACCCCAAAACACATTGCCCTACTTCTTCTGAGTACGGCGATACCAAATGTGTGCCACTTTTGTGCAGCAAAGATGCGCAAAGGGGCCCCAATTCCAATGAGTACCTTTTAGGAGGGCATTTTTTCGCATTTTTCTTCTCACGCTTTAGGGCCCCTAAAATGCAAGGGCAGTATAAATACCCCACATGTGACCCCATTTGGGAAAGAAGACACCCCAAGGTATTCCGTGAGGGGCATGGCGAGTTCATAGAAGATTTTTTTTTTTGGCACAAGTTAGTGGAAATTGATTTTTTGTTTTTTCTCACAAAGTCTCCCTTTCCGCTAACTTATGACAAAAATTCAATATTTCATGGACTCAATATGCCCCTCAGCGAATACCTTGGGGTGTCTTCTTTCCAAAATGGTGTCATTTGTGGGGCGTTTGTACTGCCTTGGCATTTGAGGGTCTCCGCAATCATTACACGTATGGCCAGCATTAGGAGTTTCTGCTATTCTCCTTATATGGAGCATACGGGTAATGAGATTTTTTCCGTCAGCCTCTGGGCTGAAAGAAAAATGAACGGCACAGATTTCCTCATTCGCATCGATCGATGTGGATGAAAAATCTCTGCCAAAAATATGCAAGAAAAAGAGGGGCCTGGCGATTGCCAGGACATAGGGGCTCCGCCCAAACATCCATACCCACTCAGCTCCTATGTCCTGGCAAACATGATTTCTCCATTCACATCGATCAATCGATCGGTGTGGAGGAAGACATCTTTGCCAGATTTTTGATACAAAGTGTTTGCCAAAGCATATGAACTCCAACACCTCTCCTCAGCTCAAATGCCAGGGCAAACATACCTGTCCTGCAGAGGAGAAATCTCGCCTTGCAGCGCCGCATACACCGACTTCACGTGTCTTCTGACAGCAGCGCAATGCTTCTCTCAGAATGCACATCAGTGCTGCGGCGTTTTCATCGGTTGGTCCATTGATCTACCTGGAAAATAAAGGGTGGTTAGGGGAAAAAAAAAAAAAGAAGAAAAACAGGCAGCAGGCACATGACTTGAACGTTGCAAACATTATAAAACATGAATAAAACCTGAACATGAAAAAAACTGAACTTTTAAAACCTGAACTAACTCAAGATTTTATTTTTCTTGCTACCTGTTTAATTTTTTTTCTTTTTTAACCATATCACTCTTTATTTTCCTTGTAGAAACATCTCCTTTCCCATGGGACAATGTGTAAAGTGTAAATCACACAGAGATGGTGAGAAGTACATTATGCACTTTATCCCAAGTGAAAGGAGACGTTTCTACCGTTTCACACTTCTGCAGTAGCACAGCAGCACCGTACTCTATGTGTTAGGGTCTCTCAAAACCTAGTATCCTGAGAGACCCTCGAGCCTGATTATAAAAACTACCTGTGTCGTGCATTCCCTATCCTAAGTGTACCTGGGTGTGGTACTTCCGGAAACACTCCCTAGGCATAGGGCAGGGCGGTCAGGACAGTCAGGACAGAAATAACGGGTGTCACGCCTTATTCCACTCCTGCTACAGACACGACATTTTTTTCGGGTGACGGTTGGGTTGAGGTACCAGGAACGGCACTGGGGAAGTGCCGCCGTGTAGACGGCTAACTACACTGGTGGATGGGGCCACGGAACCTCCTGGATACAGGAGGTTCTCGATGATCTCTTCCTGAAATTTGAGGAAGGATCCTGTTCTCCCAGCCTTACTGTAGAGAACGTAACTATTATAGGCAGCCAATTGAATCAGATATACAGACACCTTCTTATACCAGCGTCTGGTGCGTCGGGAAATTAAATACGGGGCCAACATCTGATCGTTGAAGTCCACCCCTCCCATGTGGAGATTATAGTCGTGGACGGAGAGGGGCTTTTCAACGACACTGGTTGCCCGCTCAATTTGGACTGTCGTGTTCTGCGTGAATGGAGGAGAGCATGTAAACGCCACGCTTGTCTCTCCATTTCACCGCGAGCAGTTCTTCGTTACACAGTGCAGCCCTCTGCCCCCTTGCAAGTCGGGTGGTAACGAGCCGTTGGGGAAGCCCCGGCGACTAGGTCGCACGGTGCCACAGCAGCCAATGCGTTCTAGGAACAAATGCTTGAAGAGGGCCACACTTGTGTAAAAGTTGTCCACGTAAAGATGGTACCCCTTGCCGAATAAGGGTGACACCAAGTCCCAGACTGTCTTCCCACTGCTCCCCAGGTAGTCAGGGCAACCGACCGGCTCCAGGGTCTGATCTTTTCCCTCATAGATCCGAAATTTGTGTGTATAGCCTGTGGCCCTTTCACAGAGCTTATACAATTTGACCCCATACCGGGCGCGCTTGCTTGGGATGTACTGTTTGAAGCCAAGGCGCCCGGTAAAATGTATTAGGGACTCGTCTACGCAGATGTTTTGTGCGGGGGTATACAAATCTGCAAATTTCTGGTTGAAATGGTCTATGAGGGGCCGAATTTTGTGGAGCCGGTCAAAAGCTGGGTGGCCTCTGGGACGGGAGGTGGTGTTGTCACTAAAGTGCAGGAAACGCAGGATGGTCTCAAAACGTGTCCTGGACATGGCAGCAGAGAACATGGGCATATGATGAATTGGGTTCGTGGACCAATATGAACGCAATTCATGTTTTTTTGTAATGCCCATGTTGAGGAGAAGGCCCAAAAAGTTCTAAATTCGGAAACTTGGACTGGTTTCCACCGGAAAGGCTGGGCATAAAAGCTTCCCGGGTTAGCGGTAATAAATTGTGTGGCATACCGGTTTGTTTCTGCCACTACTAAGTCAAAGAGCTCCGCAGTGAAGAACAGCTCAAAAACCCTAGTGCCGATCCGATTTGAGCCGTCTCCACCCGAACTCCTGACTGGGCGGTGAAAGGGGGAACTAATGGTGCGGCTGAAGATGGGGACTGCCAATCAGGATTTGCCAGCACCTCAGGGACTCTAGGGGCTCTACGGGCCTGTCTGCGCGGTGGCTGCGACGGGGGAATTACTGCACGTGCCACCGTACCAGCTTCAACTGCCCTTCTGGTGCTCGCTACTTCACCATGTGTTACGGCAGTGCTGGTAGAAGGTCCAGGACGGGCTGCGCTGCTGGTGTATGCCTCACCACGTAATCCGGCAGCGCCAGCCCCACTCTGCTGCCCTTGAAGCGGATCCTGCGCAACTTGCGGTCTAGCAACACGGGGCCGGGTACGCCTGGTGCTATCAGGGACCTCAACCTCCTCGTCCGAACTTTGAGTCAGAGAGCCACTGCTTTCTACAGGTTGGTATTCTGACCCGCTAGATTCGTCAGATGAGGGTTCCCATTCCTCATCCGACTGGGTCAGAATCCTGTAGGCCTCTTCAGGAGAATACCCTTGTTTGCCATTTGGGATACTAAATTTAGGGGTATTCCCTGAGACTACCCAAGAAAAAAGCAAGCCTGTCTTACAAATGGGAGTGTAGCGAGTACAGAAGTCGCTGCGATTGATAAAAATATCAAAACTGATTTTTTTATTGCCGCAGCGCTATGAAGGGATTGTGCAGTGATACAAAAAAAAAAATTTTTGTCACTGCGGCGGGGCGGGCGTGGGTGAACGCAGGTGGGGCGACCGATCAGGTCTGATCGGGCAAACACTGCGCTTGGGGTGGAGGGCGAACTAAAGTGACACTAATACTAATATAGATCTGACTGTGATCAGTTCTGATCACTTACAGATACTATAAAGTATAAATGCTGATTAGCGCCACGCTAAACAGCGATCCAGTGACTGCGGTGCGGTGGGCTGGGCGCTAACGCTAACTACCCAACAAAGGGGCCTAAACTAAGCTAAGCCTAACAGTCAATCCAAGTGAAAAAAAGTGACAGTTCACAAAAGTGACACTGATCACTTTTTTCACTTTCACTATGTACTGACAGGGGGTGATCAAGGGGTTAATTAGGGTGATGGGGGTGATCAGGGCCTAATATGTACTGATTGGTGCATCTTATTGGGATCTGTGCTCTGTGCTGGGTCCAACCGATGAAAAGGACCCAGCACATGGCACAGATCCCTTATAAAACACATTTATTTGTAAATACATTGTAGATCACCATTTTCTATAGGTGATTTTAAAATCACCAGCCTGCCAGCGATGATCATTGGCTGGCAGGCTGGTGACTCACCTCCCGAGTCCAGCGGTGCGCTCCATGTGCTGCTCCACTGGATGCTGTAGCGCCTTCTCGCTGCTCGCGAGAGGACGCACGGATGCGTCCAGGAGGAATAAACCTGCCGCCGCCAGGACGCATCCGTGCGCTCGGCGGTCGGGGACAGGTTAAATTGGCCTTTTTTCACCAAAATTACAACACTGGACAATAATGCCTTTTGGCGGTATTATTTACAAGAAAACTGCTGCAAATTGGACATCTGAATTTTTAAATGCTAGTTTGTGTACATAAATTCCCACACTGGAAGATATAATTCCTTTTTCCGGTATTAATTACAAGAAAACTGCTGCAAATTGGACACCAGAATTTTTAAAATGCTAGTTTTGGTACATAGATTCCAACACGGGAGATATAATTCCTTTTACAGGAGTAAAAACGTGAGGCCTAGTGTTTCTGGTCTACCAAACACCAGATTGATTAAATTGGCCTTTTTTTCACCAAAATTACAACACTGGACAATAATGCCTTTTGGCGGTATTAATTACAAGAAAACTGCTGCAAATTGGACATCTGAATTTTTAAAATGCTAGTTTTGGTACATAGTTTCCCACACGGGGAGATATAATTCCTTTTTACAGGAGTGAAAACGTGAGGCCTACTGTTTCTGGTCTAACAAACACCAGATTGATTAAATTGGCCTTTTTTTAACCAGAATTACTACACTGGACAATAATGCCTTTTGGCGGTATTATTTACAAGAAAACTGCTGCAAATTGGACATCTGAATTTTTAAAATGCTAGTTTTGGTACATAAATTCCCACACGGGGAGATATAATTCCTTTTTACAGGAGTAAAAACGTGAGGCCTACTGTTTCTCCTACTGTTTCTGGTCTAACAAACACCAGATTGATTAAATTGGCCTTTTTTTCACCAAAATTACAACACTGGACAATAATGCCTTTTGGCGGTATTATTTACAAGAAAACTGCTGCAAATTGGACATCTGAATTTTTAAAATGCTAGTTTTGGTACATAAATTCCCACACTGGAAGATATAATTCCTTTTTCCGGTATTAATTACAAGAAAACTGCTGCAAATTGGACATCTGAATTTTTAAAATGCTAGTTTTGGTACATAGTTTCCCACACGGGGAGATATAATTCCTTTTTACAGGAGTAAAAACGTGAGGCCTAGTGTTTCTGGTCTACCAAACACCAGATTGATTAACCACTTAAGCCCCCCTAGCTTAAACACCCTTAATGACCAGGCCACTTTTTACAATTCTGCGCTACACTACTTTAACTGTTTGTAGCTCCGTCATGCAACTTACCACACAAATGAATTTTACCTCCTTTTCTTCTCACTAATAGAGCTTTCATTTGGTGCTATTTCATTGTTGCTGACATTTTTACTTTTTTTGCTATTAATCATAAATTAACGATTTTTTTGCAAAAAAATGACATTTTTCACTTTCTGTCACAAAATTTTTCAAAGAAAACTACTTTTCAATATAATTTTTCTCTAAATTTATTGTACTACATGTCTTTGATAAAAAAATGCAGTAAGTGTATATTTATTGGTTTGCGCAAAAGTTATAGCATTTACAAACTATGGTGCAAAAAGCAAATTTCCGCACTTTGACTTTCTGAGCACCTATCATGTTTCCTGAGGCACTACAATGCCCAGACAGTAGAAACACCCCACAAATGACACCATTTCGGAAAGTAGACACCCCAAGGTATTCGCTGATGGGCATAGTGAGTTCATGGAAGTTTTTATTTTTGCCACAAGTGAGCGGAAATGAAAATTTATTTATTTTTTTACAAATTCTCATATTCCACTAACTTGTGACAAAAATAAAATTTTACATAAACTCACCATACCCCTCACAGAATACCTTGGGGTGTCTTCTTTCCAAAATGGGGTCACTTGTGGGGTAATTGTACTGCCCTGGCATTTTAGGGGCCCCTAAAGCGTGAGAATCCAAATGCGTAAAATGCCCTGTAAAATCCTAAAGTACTCATTGGAATTGGGGCCCTTTGCGCACCTAAGCTGCAAAACTGGCACACATGTGGTATCGCCGTACTCGGAGAAGTAGGGCAATGTGTTTTGGGGTGTATTTTTACATATACCCATACTTTTTGTGAAAAATATCTCGGTAAATCACAACTTTTTCCATTTTTTATACAAAGTTGTCCATTTACCGAGATATTTCTCTCACCCAGCATGGGTAAATGTAAAAATACACCACAAAACACATTGCCCTACTTCTCCTGAGTACGGAGATACCACATGTGTGCCACTTTTTTCAACCAAGGTGCGCAAAGGGGCCCAAATTCCAATGAGTACTTTAAGGATTTCACAGAACATTTTTACGCATTTGGATTCCAAACTGCTTCTGACGTTTAGATGCCCCTAAAATGCCAGGATAGTAAAAATACCACACAAGTGACCCCATTTCGGAAATAAGACACCCTAAGGTATTCACTGAGGGGCATAGTGAGTTCATGGAAGTTTTTATTTTTGGCACAAGTTAGTGGAAATTGGATTTTTTATTTTTTTTATTTTTTTACAAAGTCTCATATTCCACTAACTTGTGACAAAAATAAACTTTACATGAACTCACCATACCCTCACAGAATACCTTGGGGTGTCTTCTTTCCAAAATGGGGTCACTTGTGGGGTAATTGTACTGTCCTGGCATTTTAGGGGCCTCTAAAGCGTGAGAATCCAAATGCGTAAAAATGCCCTGTGAAAATCCTAAAGGTACTCATTGGAATTGGGGCCCCTTGCGCACCTAAGCTGCAAAAGTGTCACACATTTGGTATCGCCGTACTCGGGAGAAGTAGGGCAATGTGTTTTGGGGTGTATTTGTACATATACCCATACTGGGTGAGAGAAATATCTCTGTAAATTGACAACTTTGTATAAAAAATGGAAAAAGTTGTGATTTACAGAGATTTTTTTCACACAAAGTATGGGTATATGTAAAAATACACCCCAAAACACATTGCCCTACTTCTTCTGAGTACAGCGATACCAAATGTGTGCCACTTTTGTGCAGCAAAGATGCGCAAAGGGGCCCCAATTCCAATGAGTACCTTTTAGGAGGGCATTTTTTCGCATTTTTCTTCTCACGCTTTAGGGCCCCTAAAATGCAAGGGCAGTATAAATACCCCACATGTGACCCCATTTGGGAAAGAAGACACCCCAAGGTATTCCGTGAGGGGCATGGCGAGTTCATAGAAGATTTTTTTTTTTTTGGCACAAGTTAGTGGAAATTGATTTTTTTGTTTTTTTTCTCACAAAGTCTCCCTTTCCGCTAACTTATGACAAAAAATTCAATATTTCATGGACTCAATATGCCCCTCAGCGAATACCTTGGGGTGTCTTCTTTCCAAAATGGTGTCATTTGTGGGGCGTTTGTACTGCCTTGGCATTTGAGGGTCTCCGCAATCATTACACGTATGGCCAGCATTAGGAGTTTCTGCTATTCTCCTTATATGGAGCATACGGGTAATGAGATTTCTCTGGGCTGAAAGAAAAATGAACGGCACAGATTTCCTCATTCGCATCGATCGATGTGGATGAAAAATCTCTGCCAAAAATATGCAAGAAAAAGAGGGGCCTGGCGATTGCCAGGACATAGGGGCTCCGCCCAAACATCCATACCCACTCAGCTCCTATGTCCTGGCAAACATGATTTCTCCATTCACATCGATCAATCGATCGGTGTGGAGGAAGACATCTTTGCCAGATTTTTGATACAAAGTGTTTGCCAAAGCATATGAACTCCAACACCTCTCCTCAGCTCAAATGCCAGGGCAAACATACCTGTCCTGCAGAGGAGAAATCTCGTCTTGCAGCGCCGCATACACCGACTTCACGTGTCTTCTGACAGCAGCGCAATGCTTCTCTCAGAATGCACATCAGTGCTGCGGCGTTTTCATCGGTTGGTCCATTGATCTACCTGGAAAATAAAGGGTGGTTAGGGGGAAAAAAAAAAAAAGAAGAAAAACAGGCAGCAGGCACATGACTTGAACGTTGCAAACATTATAAAACATGAATAAAACCTGAACATGAAAAAAAACTGAACTTTTAAAACCTGAACTAACTCAAGATTTTATTTTTCTTGCTACCTGTTTAATTTTTTTTCTTTTTTAACCATATCACTCTTTATTTTCCTTGTAGAAACATCTCCTTTCCCATGGGACAATGTGTAAAGTGTAAATCACACAGAGATGGTGAGAAGTACATTATGCACTTTATCCCAAGTGAAAGGAGACGTTTCTACCGTTTCACACTTCTGCAGTAGCACAGCAGCACCGTACTCTATGTGTTAGGGTCTCTCAAAACCTAGTATCCTGAGAGACCCTCGAGCCTGATTATAAAAACTACCTGTGTCGTGCATTCCCTATCCTAAGTGTACCTGGGTGTGGTACTTCCGGAAACACTCCCTAGGCATAGGGCAGGGCGGTCAGGACAGTCAGGACAGAAATAACGGGTGTCACGCCTTATTCCACTCCTGCTACAGACACGACATTTTTTTCGGGGTGACGGTTGGGTTGAGGTACCAGGAACGGCACTGGGGAAGTGCCGCTCGTGTAGACGGCTAACTACACTGGTGGATGGGGCCACGGAACCTCCTGGATACAGGAGGTTCTCGATGATCTCTTCCTGAAATTTGAGGAAGGATCCTGTTCTCCCAGCCTTACTGTAGAGAACGTAACTATTATAGGCAGCCAATTGAATCAGATATACAGACACCTTCTTATACCAGCGTCTGGTGCGTCGGGAAATTAAATACGGGGCCAACATCTGATCGTTGAAGTCCACCCCTCCCATGTGGAGATTATAGTCGTGGACGGAGAGGGGCTTTTCAACGACACTGGTTGCCCGCTCAATTTGGACTGTCGTGTCTGCGTGAATGGAGGAGAGCATGTAAACGTCACGCTTGTCTCTCCATTTCACCGCGAGCAGTTCTTCGTTACACAGTGCAGCCCTCTGCCCCCTTGCAAGTCGGGTGGTAACGAGCCGTTGGGGAAGCCCCGGCGACTAGGTCGCACGGTGCCACAGCAGCCAATGCGTTCTAGGAACAAATGCTTGAAGAGGGCCACACTTGTGTAAAAGTTGTCCACGTAAAGATGGTACCCCTTGCCGAATAAGGGTGACACCAAGTCCCAGACTGTCTTCCCACTGCTCCCCAGGTAGTCAGGGCAACCGACCGGCTCCAGGGTCTGATCTTTTCCCTCATAGATCCGAAATTTGTGTGTATAGCCTGTGGCCCTTTCACAGAGCTTATACAATTTGACCCCATACCGGGCGCGCTTGCTTGGGATGTACTGTTTGAAGCCAAGGCGCCCGGTAAAATGTATTAGGGACTCGTCTACGCAGATGTTTTGTGCGGGGGTATACAAATCTGCAAATTTCTGGTTGAAATGGTCTATGAGGGGCCGAATTTTGTGGAGCCGGTCAAAAGCTGGGTGGCCTCTGGGACGGGAGGTGGTGTTGTCACTAAAGTGCAGGAAACGCAGGATGGTCTCAAAACGTGTCCTGGACATGGCAGCAGAGAACATGGGCATATGATGAATTGGGTTCGTGGACCAATATGAACGCAATTCATGTTTTTTTGTAATGCCCATGTTGAGGAGAAGGCCCAAAAGTTCTAAATTCGGAAACTTGGACTGGTTTCCACCGGAAAGGCTGGGCATAAAAGCTTCCCGGGTTAGCGGTAATAAATTGTGTGGCATACCGGTTTGTTTCTGCCACTACTAAGTCAAAGAGCTCCGCAGTGAAGAACAGCTCAAAAACCCTAGTGCCGATCCGATTTGAGCCGTCTCCACCCGAACTCCTGACTGGGCGGTGAAAGGGGGAACTAATGGTGCGGCTGAAGATGGGGACTGCCAATCAGGATTTGCCAGCACCTCAGGGACTCTAGGGGCTCTACGGGCCTGTCTGCGCGGTGGCTGCGACGGGGGAATTACTGCACGTGCCACCGTACCAGCTTCAACTGCCCTTCTGGTGCTCGCTACTTCACCATGTGTTACGGCAGTGCTGGTAGAAGGTCCAGGACGGGCTGCGCTGCTGGTGTATGCCTCACCACGTAATCCGGCAGCGCCAGCCCCACTCTGCTGCCCTTGAAGCGGATCCTGCGCAACTTGCGGTCTAGCAACACGGGGCCGGGTACGCCTGGTGCTATCAGGGACCTCAACCTCCTCGTCCGAACTTTGAGTCAGAGAGCCACTGCTTTCTACAGGTTGGTATTCTGACCCGCTAGATTCGTCAGATGAGGGTTCCCATTCCTCATCCGACTGGGTCAGAATCCTGTAGGCCTCTTCAGGAGAATACCCTTGTTTGCCATTTGGGATACTAAATTTAGGGGTATTCCCTGAGACTACCCAAGAAAAAAGCAAGCCTGTCTTACAAATGGGAGTGTAGCGAAGTACAGAAGCCGCTGCGATTGATAAAAATATCAAAACTGATTTTTTTATTGCCGCAGCGCTGTGAAGGATTGTGCAGTGATACAAAAAAAAAATTTTTTGTCACTGCGGCGGGCGGGCGTGGGTGAACGCAGGTGTGGGCGACCGATCAGGTCTGATCGGGCAAACACTGCGTTTGGGGTGGAGGGCGAACTAAAGTGACACTAATACTAATATAGATCTGACTGTGATCAGTTCTGATCACTTACAGATACTATAAAGTATAAATGCTGATTAGCGCTACGCTAAACAGCGATCCAGTGACTGCGGTGCGGTGGGCTGGGCGCTAACGCTAACTACCTAACAAAGGGGCCTAAACTAAGCTAAGCCTAACAGTCAATCCAAGTGAAAAAAAGTGACAGTTCACAAAAGTGACACTGATCACTTTTTTCACTTTCACTATGTACTGACAGGGGGTGATCAAGGGGTTAATTAGGGTGATGGGGGTGATCAGGGCCTAATATGTACTGATTGGTGCACTTACTTGGGATCTGTGCTCTGTGCTGGGTCCAACCGATGAAAAGGACCCAGCACATGGCACAGATCCCTTATAAAACACATTTATTTGTAAATACATTGTAGATCACCATTTTCTATAGGTGATTTTAAAAATCACCAGCCTGCCAGCGATGATCATTGGCTGGCAGGCTGGTGACTCACCTCCCCCGAGTCCAGCGGTGCGTTCCATGTGCGTTCCACTGGATGCTGTAGCGCGTCTTCTCGCGTCTCGCGAGAGGACGCACGGATGCGTCCAGGAGGAATAAACCTGCCGCCGCCAGGACGCATCCGTGCGTTCGGCGGTCGGGGACAGGTTAAATTGGCCTTTTTTTCACCAAAATTACAACACTGGACAATAATGCCTTTTGGCGGTATTATTTACAAGAAAACTGCTGCAAATTGGACATCTGAATTTTTAAAATGCTAGTTTGTGTACATAAATTCCCACACTGGAAGATATAATTCCTTTTTCCGGTATTAATTACAAGAAAACTGCTGCAAATTGGACACCAGAATTTTTAAAATGCTAGTTTTGGTACATAGATTCCAACACGGGGAGATATAATTCCTTTTTACAGGAGTAAAAACGTGAGGCCTAGTGTTTCTGGTCTACCAAACACCAGATTGATTAAATTGGCCTTTTTTTCACCAAAATTACAACACTGGACAATAATGCCTTTTGGCGGTATTAATTACAAGAAAACTGCTGCAAATTGGACATCTGAATTTTTAAAATGCTAGTTTTGGTACATAGTTTCCCACACGGGAGATATAATTCCTTTTACAGGAGTGAAAACGTGAGGCCTACTGTTTCTGGTCTAACAAACACCAGATTGATTAAATTGGCCTTTTTTAACCAGAATTACTACACTGGACAATAATGCCTTTTGGCGGTATTATTTACAAGAAAACTGCTGCAAATTGGACATCTGAATTTTTAAAATGCTAGTTTTGGTACATAGATTCCCACACGGGAGATATAATTCCTTTTACAGGAGTAAAAACGTGAGGCCTACTGTTTCTCCTACTGTTTCTGGTCTAACAAACACCAGATTGATTAAATTGGCCTTTTTTCACCAAAATTACAACACTGGACAATAATGCCTTTTGGCGGTATTATTTACAAGAAAACTGCTGCAAATTGGACATCTGAATTTTTAAAATGCTAGTTTTGGTACATAAATTCCCACACTGGAAGATATAATTCCTTTTTCCGGTATTAATTACAAGAAAACTGCTGCAAATTGGACATCTGAATTTTTAAAATGCTAGTTTGTGTACATAAATTCCCACACTGGAAGATATAATTCCTTTTTCCGGTATTAATTACAAGAAAACTGCTGCAAATTGGACACCAGAATTTTTAAAATGCTAGTTTTGGTACATAGATTCCAACACGGGGAGATATAATTCCTTTTTACAGGAGTGAAAACGTGAGGCCTACTGTTTCTGGTCTCACAAACACCAGATTGATTAAATTGGCCTTTTTTTAACCAGAATTACTACACTGGACAATAATGCCTTTTGGCGGTATTATTTACAAGAAAACTGCTGCAAATTGGACATCTGAATTTTTAAAATGCTAGTTTTGGTACATAGATTCCCACACGGGGAGATATAATTCCTTTTTACAGGAGTAAAAACGTGAGGCCTACTGTTTCTCCTACTGTTTCTGGTCTAACAAACACCAGATTGATTAAATTGGCCTTTTTTTCACCAAAATTACAACACTGGACAATAATGCCTTTTGGCGGTATTAATTACAAGAAAACTGCTGCAAATTGGACATCTAGATTTTTAAAATGCTAGTTTTGGTACATAGATTCCCACACGGGGAGATATAATTCCTTTTTAAAGGAGTGAAAACGTGAGGCCTACTGTTTCTGGTCTAACAAACACCAGATTGATTAAATTGGCCTTTTTTTCACCAGAATGACAACACTGGACAATAATGCCTTTTGGCGGTATTATTTACAAGAAAACTGCTGCAAATTGGACATCTGAATTTTTAAAATGCTAGTTTTGGTACATAGATTCCCACACGGGGAGATATAATTCCTTTTTACAGGAGTAAAAACGTGAGGCCTACTGTTTCTCCTACTGTTTCTGGTCTAACAAACACCAGATTGATTAAATTGGCCTTTTTTTCACCAAAATTACAACACTGGACAATAATGCCTTTTGGCGGTATTAATTACAAGAAAACTGCTGCAAATTGGACATCTGAATTTTGAAAATGCTAGTTTTGGTACATAGATTCCCACACGGGGAGATATAATTCCATTTTAAAGGAGTGAAAACGTGAGGCCTACTGTTTCTGGTCTAACAAACACCAGATTGATTAAATTGGCCTTTTTTTCACCAGAATGACAACACTGGACAATAATGCCTTTTGGCGGTATTATTTACAAGAAAACTGCTGCAAATTGGACATCTGAAATTTTAAAATGCTAGTTTTGGTACATAGATTCCCACACGGGGAGATATAATTCCTTTTTACAGGAGTAAAAACGCGAGGCCTAGTGTTTCTGGTCTAACAAACACCAGATTGATTAAATTGTCCTTTTTTCACCAAAATTACAACACTGGACGATATAATGCCTTTTGGCGGTATTAATTACAAGAGGACTGCTGGTATTTCAGAACACCGGAATTTTTAAAATGCTAGTTTCGCTAGATAAATTTCCCACACTGGGAGAAATATTGCCTAAGCCTTTTTACAGTATTAATTACAACAGGAGTGCTTCTTCTGGTCTAACACCAGAATAATTTTATTATTACGGTGAAAGCTTTTTCTAATTTATATTTCTGGCACATAAAAAAAAAAAATATTTCTGGCTGACAGCATTGGACTTGGCTGTAGTGGCACTGGCTAGCCTAGCTGGAACAGCACATTCATGGGATTTGCTATCCAAGTGGGTTACTTTCAGTTTCACCACTGATATATTAAATATCTTTGCAGTTAGTATGGGTGACACAAGCACAGCCAAACCCCTGATGTAGTATATCTATGAAAAAATCTACTATTACATGAGATTAATGGACGTTGTGGGAGCTTTTGCTGTAGCACCACAAGTCCCAAAATGGCCGCCGCCTATCAGCCCAGTAACATGTGCCAGAAAACAGTCTGCCCAGCCAGAAAAAAAATAGACTTTGACTGAGCAGCTGAATCGCTGTTGTTCTGATTCACAGGTGTAGATTTTACACTTCTTTGGAGCTTTGGTTTAGACTCTGTGGCAGCAAGTGCTGGCGCACCACAAGTCCCAAGATGGCCACCGCCGGTCAGCCCAGTTACATGTGCCAGTAAAAATCGCTCTGGCCAGTCTCAACAAAATAGTGACTTTCAGTGAACAGCTCAGCTGAGTTGTTCTGATGCACAGGTGTAGAAAGGTAGATCATTCAATCACTTCTTTATCCCTGCCTATCTCGCCCTCACAGAAGCTGCATCCTCTCCCTACACTAGTCAGAGCAGTGTGACGTGCGGCGCTACGTGACTCCAGCTTAAATAGAGGCTGGGTCACATACTGCACTTGGCCAATCACAGCCATGCCATTAGTAGGCATGGCTGTGATGGGCTCTTAGGGCAAGAAGTAAAACGCTAGCTGATTGGCTGCTGTGCAGCCCTTCAGAAAGCGGGAAGTAATCAACGAACACCGGACCTGAACCCGAACTTTTTTGAAAATGTCCGGGTCCGGGTCCGTGTCACGGACACCCCAAAATTCGGTACGGACCCGAACGATTCTCGAACTGTTCGCTCAACACTAATGTTAACCCCTTCACGACTGCCATACGGCTATATACGTCCTATCTGCACATACCCCGTGCAGATAGCACGTATATAAACGTTATGGCAGCTCTTTAATCCAAGAACTGCAAAATGCTTGGATTAAAGCTTCTGCCCCTGGACTTTCGCTGTCAGTGTAGAGTCTGGTAATGCCTGCAAGGAATCAATCCGAGTGGTCCCTTGCCGGTGATCGATCCAATTGGTCAGTCTATGCAGACTCACCAATCGGAGCGCAGGTGCAGCAATGTAAAAATGCCGGTTTCAGGCTCTGATCTGCACAAATCATTGTCAGGATTTGTGAATTTCTAGTGCTCCTTATAAAGTTGACTGACCTACACCTAGGCAACATTGGCGCGACATTGACAAATGGTCATCACACAGCCGTTTTTAGCACTAAATAAAGTCTATTGGACTATTCACATGGGCGTTTTTTTTTTTTTTAAACGGCTAGTGAATATCGGCATTCAAAAAACAGGACATGTTCTAATTCATGGCCAGACAGACTTCATTGGATGGGGCGCATTTTTTATGGCAGAATGGATACAAGGGCCTTTTAGGGGTTAAAACAATCACCTCAACCACTTTCTCTTTAAACCCTCGCTACTCACTGGATGCAGCAGGACCTGCACTCCCAGCATGATGGCCATGAAAATAGCCAGAAAAGTAAGAGATCAGGGAGACCTCATCATTAATGGCAGCAAAGTGTCTATTTTTCCAGACTTCTCAGTTTAAAGGGGTTATCCAAGACTAAAAAATGTCCCCCATATGCCCGGGCCCCTCACACTGAATATACTTACCTGGCTCCCCACTCCCTGCACCACTCCTGGCCCCCGCACCACCGCGGCAGCTTCTCCCCATGCTCGGATAAAAACATCTAGTGTCAGGAAAGGGGAGCAGCCAATGGCAGGTGGTGACGAGCACGAGCCTCCCTAGCATTGTGGATGACACTAGGGAGGCTTGTCCTCATCACCGCCTGCCATTGTCTGCTCCCCCCCGACACTGGATGTTTTCCGCTCATGGGGAGAAGTTGCAGTGGCGGTGCGGGGACCAGAAGCGGCACAAGGAGCAGAGAGCCAGGTAAGTATATTCAGTGTGAGGGGACCGGGCATATGGGGGACATTTTTTAGTCTCGGATAACCCCTTTAAGTCAAGAGGTGGAGGGCAAAAAATGAGATCCTAACTAAGACAATTGCCCAAAGAATTAAAAAACTATGGCTCTCAGACTATGGAGACACTAAAACATGATTTTTTTTTGTTTCAAAAATGATATTGTGTAAAACCTAAATAAATAAAAAAAGGTACACATATTGGGTATTGCCACGTCCGTAACGACCTGCTCTATAAAAATACCACATGACCTAACCCTTCAGGTGAACACCGTTAAAAAAAAAAAAAAAAAAACTGTGTCAAAAAAGCTATTTTTTTGGTCACCTTACATTAGAAAAAGTGTAATTCTCAAAAAGCAATCAAAAAGTCATACGCAAAAAATGAGACCCTAACTAAGACAATCGCCCAAAGAATATAAAAACTATGGCTCTCAGACTATGGAGACACTAAAATATGATTTTTTTTACAGAAAAGCTTTATTATGTAAAACTAAAACAACCAAAAAAAGTACACATATTTGGTATTGTCGCGTCTGCAACAACCTGCTCTATAAAAATAGTACATGATCTAACCTGTCAGATGAACACTGTAAATAACAAAAAATAAAAACGGTGACAAAACAGCTATTTTTTGTTACCTTGCCTCACAAAAAGTGTAAAACAGAGCAACCAAAAATCATATGTACCATAAAATACTAGCAACAAAACTGCCACCTTATCACGTAGATTCCAAAATGGGGTTATTTGTTTGGAGTTTCTACTCTAGGGGTGCATCAGGGGGCTTCAAATGGGACATGGTGTTAAAAAAAGAATCTAGCAAAATCTGCCTTCAAAAACTGTATGGCATTCCTTTCCTTCTGCGCCCTGCCATGTTCCCGTACAGCAGTTTACGACCACATATAGGGTGTTTCTGTAAACTACAGAATCAGGGCAATAAAGATTGAGTTATGTTTGGCTGTTAACCCTTGCTTTGTTACTGAAAAAAAATTATTAAAATGGAAAATCTGACAAAAAAGTGAAATTCTGAAATTTCATCTCCATTTTCTTTTAATTCTTGTGGAACACCTAAAGGGTTAACAAAGCTTGTAAAATCAGTTTTGAATACCTTGAGGGGTGTAGTTTCTAAAATGGGGTCACTTTTGGGTGGTTTCTATTATGTAAGCTCCACAAAGTGACTTCAGACCTGAACTGATCCTTAAAAAGTGGGTTTTGGAAATTTTCTGAAAAAATTTCAAAATTTGCTTCTAAACTTCTAAGCCTTCTAACGTCCCCAAAAAATAAAATAGCATTCCCAATATGATCCAAATATTAAGTAGACATATGAGGAATGTAAATTAATAACTATTTTTGGAGTTATTACTATCTATTATAAAAGTAGAGAAATTGAAATTTGCAAATTTGCTAATTTTTCAAAATTTTTGGTAAACAGTGTTGGCTACCTCCTCCACCTCCACCGCCGCTTCCACCTACACCGCCACGTCCACTACCTCCTCAACCTCCTACTCCATATGGACCTGCTCCGACTAGTTCACGATTATTATTTTAAATTTTTATGTATTTTATGGTAATTTAAGTCATTTCCCTATCCACATTTGTTTGCAGGGCATTTGTCATTACCCACATTTTGCTGCCTTTTGCAGCCCTCTAGCCCTTTCCATGACTCCATTTTAGTGCCCGAAAGTTCTGGTCCCCATTGACTTCAATGGGGTTCGGGTTCGGGGTCAAGTTCGGGTCCCGAACTCGAACTTTGCGACAAAGTACAGCCGAACCCGGCGAACCCGAACTTCCAGGTGTACGCTCAACTCTATTCAAAGACCAAAATCCCAATAAGAAACAGATTTTAAAAAGGGGACTGAACCTTTGGTGTTTTTTTTTTTTTTTGTCTTTTGATTAAATTTGATGTTTCCGAATTACATGTATATATCCCCTGCCAATACTGAGGTTATGAATTAATTTGCAAAGAGAGCAGGATGTACAGTGCAGTCTGGTAGAAATGCAATCCAAGTTAAATAAATAAGTTCCTTCTTCAATAGGTAATAAAATGCATCCGTATAGACATTAGGCGTACCTGAAGAAGCTACAGCAATTATAAACATAATTTGAAGATAAATATTCCGTGTACACAGCAAATAACGTGACGTCTTAATTTTATCTTATGCAATTTCTAACAAATGGAGCATAATTATCCCAGTTTAACCCCTTCAGTACTGAGCCACTTTCACCTTAAATCCCAGGACGATTTTTGCAAATTTGACATGTTCCACTTTATGTGGTAAGAACTTTGGAACACTTTTACTTATCAGAACCATTCTGAGACTGTTTTCTCGTAACACATTGTACCTCATGACAGTGGTAAATTTGAGTCGATATATTTCATCTTTATTTATAAAATAATCCAAAATTTACTAATTTACCAATTTTCTAAATTAGAATTTTTCTACTTTTAAAACAGTTAGCAATTCCTCATAAAATGGTTATCAGTCAACATTCCCCATATGTCTGCTTTATTTTGGTATCATTTTGTAAATGTAATTTTATTTTTTTAGGATGCTAGAAGGATTAGCAGTTTAGAAGCCATTTTTCAAATTTCACATTTTTGGTAGATTTTTTATGTTAATCAATTATTTATTGCAACATAGCAAGGGTTAACAGCAAAATAAACCTCAATATACCTTACTCTGATTCTGCAGTTTACAGAAATACCCCATATGTGGCGGTAAACTGCCCTACGGTCAGAAGGAAAGGAACGCCATATGGATTTTGGAGGCAGATTTTGCTAGAATGTTTTTTAGGCACCATTTTGTATTTGAAGAGACCCTGATGTAACTCTACAGTGAGCCATCCAATCCACAATCTCATCCTCTTTCTCCTCAAGGATAATTTCGTGCTTTGATGAAGCCAGGGACAACTGCTGCTTACTACTACTACTTATGGATGGACAGCTGGTGCTGCTACTACCCCCTTTTTGCTCTGGTTCATTCGATGGGAAACCTTCTGTACAGAGGTGGACTGGGAATATAAAGTAGCCCTGGAAAAAAACTAAAAGTGGCCCCATGTTGTAGACGGACAGAAGGGGGAAATAAGCAGATAGGGACAACTGAAGTAGGCGGGGCCTGCAATACTGTAGCGCACTACAGAATACTGTCCCAGCAGAACTAGATACCACAATGCAGCATAAAATATTGGCTCTTTAACTACATTATTTAACAGTATCACGGTTTGTCAAAGTGATACAGTTCAGTTCTGGAGGGCTCCTGCAGCTACTGGCCAGATGCTTAAATAACTGAAGGTCCTAGCATTAATTAATGCTTAGAACATCAGATCATTATACCTGGCCGGCGGCCATGAGGAGGGCTCAGTCGATCCCCTGTTCATCGGCCCACTGGAAATTTCCCTGTAGGGTCTATGGCCAGTCTGCCCCTGCTTCCGTAGCCCTGACATTTTTGGGCATCACAGATAATGTTGTGTGTAACCCTGTGTATTGGTGTAGTAATCACATATATGCTGGTTTTAATAAATTCAACAACCCTAGTAAAAAAAATTTGATTAAGAACTTGTAGAGACAGAAATAAACCGAAACGGATTTAGGCTTAATTTGTTATCACTTACAGTGTGTACTTTTGCGCGTTACCCTGTGTTTTGGTGTACTGATCACAAATACGGTTGCCATCTTACAGTCAGACATTTTCCAGCGTTCAGAGTGCAGGGATAGACGTGTGAAGGCGCTAGGGACAGCAAGTGGAAAAATAATTGTGGAAAAAAATAGAAAAACGGATTAAGTGCAGGGAAAGGATAGGGGGGAATCATTTCACAGCTTCTTAGTGCAGGGAGAGACGTGAGAAGGAGCTAGGGACATTGATAGGAAAGTGAATTACAAGTGCAGGGAAAGATTATTTGGGGATCCAAATAGTCATTAGACAGCTCTGTCATTCCAGCTTTTTGTTATTGGGATGCAAGTGTTATGTTGAAAAGCCTTTAGTGGCTTATATCTTGGTATATTATTCAGAACTACAAGAAATATATATTCTCAGTTCACTTCTGCAGTTATTTCCGTTGAAAGCGTATAGGGGCGTATTACAGTAAAAAAAGAAAAATATATACACACTGCACTGTTGCAGTCATTTCTGTTGAAAGCGTATAGGGGCATATTACAGTAAAAAAAGAAAATATATATACGCACTGCACTGTTGCAGTTATTTCTGGTGAAAGCGTATAGGAGCGTATTTCAGTCCAACAAGAAAATATATATTCTCTAGTCACTTCTGCAGTTATTTCTGGTGAAAATGTATAAGTGCGTATTACAGTAAAAAAAAAAAATATATATGCACTGTACTGTTGCAGTTATTTCTGTTGAAAGCGTATAGGGGCGTATTTCAGTGCAACAAGAAAAATATATACGCACTGCACTGTTGCAGTTATTTCTGGTGAAAGTGTATAGGGGCGTATTTCAGTCCAACAAGAAAAATATATTCTCTGGTCACTTCTGCAGTTATTTCTGGTAAAAACGTATAGGGGCGTATTACAGTAAAAAAAGAAATATATATATACGCACTGCACTGTTGCAGGTATTTCTGGTGAAAGCATAAAGGGGTGTATTTCAGTCCAACAAGAAAAATATATTCTCTGGTCACTTCTGCAGTAATTTCTGGTGAAAGCGTATTGGGGTGTATTACAGTAAATAAAGAAAAATATATATGCACTGCATTGTTGCACTTATTTCTGTTGAAAGTGTATAGGGGCGTATTACAGTAATAAAAGAAATATATATATACAGTACAGACCAAAAGTTAGGACACACCTTCTCATTCAAAGAGTTTTCTTTATTTTCATGACTATGAAAATTGTAGATTCACACTGAAGGCATCAAAACTATGAATTAACACATGTGGAATTATATACATAACAAAAAAGTGTGAAACAACTGAAAATATGTCATATTCTAGGTTCTGCTTTGCACACTCTTGGCATTCTCTTGATGAGCTTCAAGAGGTAGTCACCTGAAATGGTTTTCACTTAACAGGTGTGCCCTGTCAGGTTTAATAAGTGGGATTTCTTGCCTTATAAATGGGGTTGGGACCATCAGTTGCGTTGTGGAGAAGTCAGGTGGATACACAGCTGATAGTCCTACTGAATAGACTAAGTAAAGAAAAAGGAGTGGCCATCATTACTTTAAGAAATAAAGGTCAGTCAGTCCGAAAAATTGGGAAAACTTTGAAAGTGTCCCCAAGTGCAGTCACAAAAACCATCAAGAGCTACAAAGAAACTGGCTCACATGCGGACCGCCCCAGGAAAGGAAGACCAAGAGTCACCTCTGCTGCGGAGGATAAGTTCATCCGAGTCACCAGCCTCAGAAATCGCAGGTTAACAGCAGCTCAGATTAGAGACCAGGTCAATGCCACACAGAGTTCTAGCAGCAGACACATCTCTAGAACAACTGTTAAGAGGAGACTGTGTGAATCAGGCCTTCATGATAGAATATCTGCTAGGATAGGCAACAAGCAGAAGAGACTTGTTTGGGCTAAAGAACACAAGGAATGGACATTAGACCAGTGGAAATCTGTGCTTTGGTTTGATGAGTCCAAATTTGAGATCTTTGGTTCCAACCAAAGGTGAACGGATGGACTCTACATGCCTGGTTCCCAACGTAAAGCATGGAGGAGGAGGTGTGATGGTGTGGGGGTGCTTTGCTGGTGACACTGTTGGGGATTTATTCAAAATTGAAGGCATACTGAACCAGCATGGCTACTACAGCATCTTGCAGCGGCATGCTATTCCATCCGGTTTGCGTTTAGTTGGACCATCATTTATTTTTCAACAGGACAATGACCCCAAACACACCTCCAGGCTGTGTAAGGGCTATTTGACCATGAAGGAGAGTGATGGGGTGCTGCGCCAGATGACCTGGCCTCCACAGTAACCAGACCTGAACCTAATCGAGATGGTTTGGGGTGAGCTGGACCGCAGAGTGAAGGCAAAAGGGCCAACAAGTGCTAAGTATCTCTGGGAACTCCTTCAAGACTGTTGGAAGACCATTTCAGGTGACTACCTCTTGAAGCTCATCAAGAGAATGCCAAAAGTGTGCAAAGCAGTAATCAAAGCAAAAGGTGGCTACTTTGAAGAACATAGAAAATGACATATTTTCAGTTGTTTCACACTTTTTTGTTATGTATATAATTCCAAATGTGTTAATTCATAGTTTTGATGCCTTCAGTGTGAATCTACAATTTTCATAATCATGAAAATAAAGAAAACTCTTTGAATGAGAAGGTGTGTCCAAACTTTTGGTCTGTACTGTATAGATATATATATCTATATATATATCGCTGCTGCACCTATATCTTGAAAAACCTTTATTGACGTATATCAGTAGAAAAATAAAAATATATTCAGCCTTCACTGTTGCAGTTATTTGTGGTAAAGCCTTTAGTGGCGTATTTCTGTAGAAAAATCAAGATATATTCAGCGTTCAGCACTGCAGTTATATGTGGGAAAGTCCTTTTTGCGGTATGGACTGAATTACGTTATAGTGAAATTTTGTATTTACGTTTCACACACTGCGCGCTTACTTGACGACGTCTATAAGAGCGTCGCACCAATACATGTGAATACACTATGCACTAACCCTGCACAAAAATGCGAACTAATTCACACCAACCCACATCTATATGCGGTATTGCTTACTGGACACTACGGGTACTTTTCTGCAGCACAGAAACCGCACGAGGACCGCGTCTCGCTCTTCCAGCATGGACCTACTTCCTCCGCTACGTCCCGTTCACATCATATCACTCCGCCTCAGGCGCCGTTGTTTTTTTGAAACTGACAGCCTATAGTCCTCTGTTGAAAAGCCTTTAGTGGCGTATATATGTGGAAAAAGAAAAATATACTTGCTGTTCACTGTTCCAGTTATATGTGGTAAAGCCTTTAGTGGCGTATATCAGTAGAAAAAGATATTTGGCGTTCAGCTCTGCAGTTATATGCGGTAAAATCTTTTTTAAATTATTTCGGTGGAAAAAAATAGTATTCAGCACTGCAGTTATATGTGGTAAAATCTTTTGTGACTTATTTTGATGGAAAAAAAATTGTATTCAGCTTCAAGCGCTGCACTTATATGCGGTAAAATCTTTTTTTAATTTTTTCGGTGGAAAAAAATCTTGTATTCAGTCTTTATGATATGCAGCGTGGGGGCCCCTGTGTGGCTTCTACACACTTTCAAAATAATCCTGGGACACTCTATGACCCTCCCAGGATTTTGTATTCGGCGATGCTGTTATATGTGGTAAAATCTTTTTTGAAATATTTTGGTGGAAAAAAATCTTGTATTCACCATTAATTTCTGCACTTATTAAAATCTTTTTTGCATTATTTGGGTTGAGAAAAAACTTGCATTCAGCATTAAGCGCTGCACTTATATGCGGTACAATATTTTTTTACTTATTGCGTTGGAAAAAAATCTTGTATTCAGCATTAAGCTCTTCACTTATATGCGGGAAAATCTTTTCTGAATTATTTCAGTGGAAATACAAATTTCCACCTCCTCCATTAACTTCCTCATCTCTTCATTATAATCGGACACACTAACTTTACACTCCCCCCCCCCCCCCCAGCGATATGTATAAGTGGCAGCCTGTTAAAGGGAATTACAGCATGATACCACAAACAGAGTTGAGCAGACACCTGGAAGTTCTGGTTCGATGGGTTCACAAAAAAGTTCAGGTTCGGGATCCGAACTTAACCCGAACTTGACCCCGAACCCGAACCCCATTGAAGTCAATAGGGACCCCAACTTTTGGGCACTAAAATGGCTGTAAAAAAGTCCTGCAAAGGGCTAGAGGGCTGCAAAAGGCAGAAAAATATGGGTAAGTGCCCTGCAAACAAATGTGGATAGGGAAATGACTTAAAATAAAATAAATTAAAATTCAAAATCAAAATCTTGATCTAGGAGGAGGAAATGGATGTAATTGAGGAGGCTTCAGGTGGGAATGCCATCAGCAGCGCATCTACCAGCGTGCGTTTGTAGTCACACATCTTTGGATCATTGACAGACTTTTTTAGCAAATTTGGTTCCCTGTCAGCAATGCACAGCAGGGGTTTTCACCGGCAAAACGGGGTTCATATTAACCACCAATGGAACAGACGATTTTTAAAAATATAGGCCCCTGGCACCCAGTCAGGAGGGGTTTGGTCACGGCAAAACAGGGTTCATGTCACCCACCAATGGAACAGGCGATTTTTAAAATCGTAGGCACCTGGCATCCAGGCAGAGCAGGGGTTTATTCACGGCAAAACAGGGGTTCATATTACCCACCAATGGAACAGGCGATTTTTAAAAATGTAGGCCCCTGGCACCCAGTCAGGAGGGGTTTTGGTCACGGCAAAACAGGGTTCATGTCAACCACCAATGGAACAGGCGATTTTTAAAAATGTAGGCTCTTGTCATCCAGGCAGAGCAGGAGTTTATTCAAGGCAAAACGGGGTTAATGTCACCCACCAATGGAACAGACGATTGTTAAAAATGTAGGCCACTGGCACTCAGACAGAGCAGGGGTTTATTCACGGCAAAACAGGGTTCATGTCACCCACCAATGGAACAGGCGATTTTTAGAAATGTAGGCCCCTGGCATCCAGGCAGAGCAGGGTTTTATTCACGGAAAAACGGGGTTCATGTCACCCTCCAATGCAACAGACGCTTTTTAATATGTAGGCCCCTGGAAGCCAGACCGAGGAGGAGTTTATTCACGGCAAAACGGGGTTCATGTCACCCACCAATGGAATAGGCGATTTTGAAAAATGTAGGCCCCTGGCATCTAGGCAGAGAAGGGGTTAATTCACGGCAAAACGGGGTTAATGTCACCCACCAATTGAACAGATGATTTAAAAAAATGTAGGCCTCTGGCACCCAGGCAGAGAAGGGGTTTATTCACGGCAAAAAATGGTAATTTTGCACCTAACCATTCAAAAGAAGATTTTTCAAATTTTTGGTCCCTGTCACCTATGCAGAGCAAGGGTTTGTACCCGGCAAAAATTATAATTTTGCACCCAAAATGTAAAAAAAGATTTTCTGCATGTAGCACAAAATTAGTGTTTATTGCAACAACCTACAGAAATGCAGTATGACACTGCTAAATTTTAAAATAGGTTTTTGTGCGTTGTATGCTAAACTGCTCTGTGGAACAACAATACAGGTTTATTTCCCCCAAATACAGGAATGCAGTATGTCACTGCTAAATTTTAATATAGGTTTTTGTGCGGTGCGTTGTATGCAAAACTGCTCTGTAGAACAACAATACGGGTTTATTTCCCCCTGTGGCAGTGGAGCTGCCAGAGGGCCATAGGAAGGCCATTCAAGTGGTGTATCTCACCCAGAGCAAGCTGGGTGAGGACAAGAAAGACTGGGAAAATAGTTTTTCCCACTGTCTGCAGCAGCTAGGCTGGTAATGGGGATAATTAGCAGCCAGCTGAGGAGCTTGGATAGATGTGGGCTGAGCTCCTCAATCAGGGCTCCCAGTCTGGGAAAGGAGCAGGCTGTCTCAAGGCCTGTGGGAGCCGGGACTCTTTAACCCTGTGTGGAGGTAAGCACTGTGGTGTTTTTGGGGAGCTGGGTGGTAGACCCAGATCCCGCTAGAGAGGGAGTGTACAGTCGTGGCCAAACGTTTTGAGAATTACATAAATATTGGTAATTGGTAAATCCAAACAAAGTGAGAATAGACCCGCGGCACTCACCATCCGATACACTGGTTACTTTATTGCAGAGTTACTGTTACATGGGGGTAAAGACTCACATGGATAGTAATAGATAACAGCGACGACCGTTTCGCGGGGCTACCGCTTCTTCTGGCTGTTCAGCATGCTCCAAACACCGCATCTGCGCTTGTTATAGACGTCACCAGGGGGGAGGGGTGAACCAACCCATCTCCTAGCAACTGGTAGACGCCTCACAAGCAGCTTCTGCGCATTGTGGAGCTTATAAAAAGACATACACATACAGATAAAAAACATATATAGATAATTGTACATAACAGCGGCTGTCAAGGGTCATAATCATCTGGCTTATCACAAAAGAAATAGAAAATGAATGGAGGAAAAGAAAAAGAAAGAGAAAAAGAATATACCAAAGTAAAAGGATGGATCAGATTTGGAGCAATCAGATAAAAACCGACATGTCATTTCGTTCATTCAGACCCAGTTGACCTGTAGCATCAGTTCTTATTATGTGGCGAGCCTCCTTCTGGAGCAATATGCGATGTCTGTCACCCCCATACATTACTGGTGGTACATACTCTAAACCCGCAAACTTGAGTACATTTACATTTCCTCCATGTTGACACCTAACGTGCTCAATTAGCCGTGTCCTTCCTTTCCCAGTCCTAACTGAATTGCGGTGCTCGCGTATACGCTCCAGGAGGGGTCTTTTCGTCTTCCCAACATAGAAAGAACCACATATACAGATCAGAGCATAAACAACAAAACTTGTTCTACAGGTTATAAAATGGTTAACATGATACTCCGCACCCCCAACCAACAAGTGTCGACCCTGTAATATATGGTTACACACTGAGCAGTTCCCACAGCGATGGTTGCCAACCGGTTTCTTTAAGGATAACCAATCCTTCCCTTTTGATTCGTTGTAACGACTTCTTACCAGGATGTCCTTAAATGTTATGCATCTTTTAAATGCTAATATGGGTTTTTGTTCAACTAGTTGTCCCAAACCTTCCTCTGACTTTAATATCTCCCAATTGTTCAGAATAGACTTCTTTATGTCCTCAGCCATCGGGCTATGTTGGAACACAAAAACAAATCTATTCTGATCACCTACATCCCTTCTCTTCTTACGTTTATTCGATGTCAGTAGTGCTCTCTATGTGTGGTTTTTTGCCCTCTCTAATGCCATATCCAGGCGTTCCTGTTGGTAGCCACGTTGGATTAATCTATTCTTCAATTCCTCTGCCTGTCTTATAAACACATCAAAGCAGCTGTTTATCCGCCTTAATCTTAGAAACTGTCCATACGGGACTGATTCTTTTATGCTACGTGGATGATAGCTCTCATGGTGTAGGAGGGTATTTGTCGCAGTGGGTTTTCGGTACCCTTCGGTCCGTAAAGCACCATCTACTATGGTGACGCGAACGTCCAGGAACTCAATGGACCCCCCTCCGAAGTTGAGGGTGAACCCCATGTTCATGTCGTTCGCCTCATTTAGATGGGCTACAAATTGCTCACACTGTTTCTGTGTACCCGCCCACACCATGAAGATGTCATCCACGTAGCGCAAGAAAAGGCGTATATATCCAAGGAAGGGATTAGACGTAGTGAAGATATACCTATCCTCAAATCTCCCTAAAAAGATGTTCGCAAAAGTGCAGGAGACGGGCGTCCCCATGGCCGTCCCAAAGACCTGTCTATACCACTGGTCATTAAACTGGAACACATTGTTCTCAAGTATAAATAACAAAGACTCCTTCACAAATCCTCCAAACAAGGGATTCCTACCTGAACACTCAATAAGTTCAAGGACGGCATTTACCCCAGCCTTCTGGGGAATGCGTGTGTAAAGGCTTACCACGTCCAGGGACACCAAACTCCAACCATCCTGCCACTGGATGTTCTCCAGTGCCAGGAGGAAGTCGTTGGTGTCACCCAGATACGTGGGAAACCTACATAAAACAGGTCGCAAAAGCCAGTCCAAATACCTCGACAGGGGCTCAGTCACTGATCCAATCCCCGACACGATAGGTCGCCCGGGGGGATGGGTCAGCGATTTATGCACCTTGGGGAGAAAATACCATGCCGGTCTTTTAGGAAAAGGAGGGACCAGTTTGTCAATGGTACTATCATGGAGAACGCCCGCCTCCATGTACTTCTGTAAAAGTGCCACCAATTTGACACTAATCTCGGGGACAGGATCCGTGGGAATTTTTTCATAGGTAGAAGTATCATTCAACTGTCTCCCTGCCTCAGTTGTATAGAATTCACGTGACATCACAACAATATTGCCCCCCTTGTCCGCTGGCTTGATGATGAGGTCTGAGTTGCGTAACCACTGTTTAGCGGCCAGCTGTTTCTTATCCAAGTTCCCTTTTTCTTTTGGGTATATCAAAGCCTTTGTATCTCTCAAAACCCTTTTATTAAATACATCGATCACCGAGCCAGCGGGCATAGGGGGGCAGAAAGATGACGGCACACCACCGCGAAACTCACCACCCACTGTTGTGGGTGTCGAGTCAGGAGCTAAATTAGTATCTGTCAAGAACTCTAAACATTCTATCTCTTGTGCATTGAAAGGTTCGGACACATTATATCCCATGGGGTCCAAGCTTACTGGCCTGTCCCCCTCTCTTTTGTCCACCTGATGTACTGGGACATTATTATAATACTTCTTCAAATATAATTTACGGACGTTCCTGAAAAAGTCAATTTCAAAAGCTGTTCCGTCGAACTGCATTGTCGGGCTGAACCCCAGTCCCAAATTGAGGACTGAGGTGCAGTCCGAAGGCAGCTTGACATTACTAATATTTACGACAAGGTTAGGGGTGGTGCAGTTGGACTCGTTTAGTCCCTCCAGGACACCTGCTTCCTTCTGCGTCTCGACCTGCGTACGTCTTCTCCTCCGACCCCCCCCTCCTTGTTCTCCTCCTAAAGGGGGATTACTCTGGGGTTTGGATGGTTGTTTACTTGAGTCAACTGACGCACTCGACTCTGACTCCGTTGTCCAGTAATCACTCTTAGGTTTCCTGAAAGGGCGTCGTTTCTTTAGTTTTCTTCTCTGCCAATCAAATACTCGGCCAGAATCATAGTCCATTTTATCCCGTAGAAATTTATCTTTCTTTTTTTCTTTTATCTCTGTCTGAGTTATAGTCAGTTTTCTATTCATTCGTTTCTCAAAGGATACAAACTGGGTCTCAGATAGTCTTGTTCTTAATTCCTCCTGTGCTCTTTGAAGATCCACCTTAATAGAGGTATATTCTTTCTCATTCCTATCTATTACCATCTGTAAGATCATTAAGGAGAAGTCCATATGGAGTTCCTTCCACTCAGTTGCAAATGCAGCGTCCTCTTCATATTGTGCCAATTCCTTGTAGATACAAAGACCGCGTGGGACCCGCCCACTCTCCTTATACGACCTTAATGAGTTCAATGTCCAGAATAAACGGACTTCTTTGTCAGCCAACTGAAGGACTTTGTTTTCTAATGTCCTCGTACTGCATGACTGTATTAAATCTTTCAAATTACATTCCATGAAAAAGGAGTCTGCCCCCACTCTGCCTGTAGCCAAACTGGAGGTTCCGTCTTCGGCCATGGTTTCCAGATATACTGACACGGGTGATACTTCTTAGACGTGCTCAACCAGGAATAAACAGGACAAAATCAACGCATAAAGAGGTAATGGTGGCACTGTCTAACACCCGAACACAAGCAGTGGACTCCAAACTCGGCCTGTTGGTCTCCACGGACCGGGGTGCCTAGCGTATGCAGACAAATGAACATCCAAACAAAGTGAAAATAGATCCGCGGCACTCACCATCCGATACACTGGTTACTTTATTGCAGAGTTACTGTTACACGGGGGTAAAGACTCACATGGATAGTAATAGATAACAGCGACGACCGTTTCGCGGGGCTAAGCTTCTTCAGGCTGTTCAGCATGCTCCAAACACCGCATCTGCGCTGGTTATAGACGTCACCAGGGGGGAGGGGTGAACCAACCCATCTCCTAGCAACTGGTAGACGCCTCACAAGCAGCGTCTGCGCATTGTGAAGCTTATAAAAAGACATACACATACAGATAAAAAACATATATAGATAATTGTACATAACAGCGGCGGTCAAGGGTCATAATCATCTGGCTTATCACAAAAGAAATAGAAAAAGAAGGGAGGAAAAGAAAAAGAAAGAGAAAAAGAATATACCAAAGTAGGGAGACAGTTGAATGATACTTCTACCTATTAAAAAATTCCCACGGATCCTGTTCCCGAGATTAGTGTCAAATTGGTGGCACTTTTACAGAAGTATGTGGAGGCGGGCGTTCTCCATGATAGTACCATTGACAAACTGGTCCCTCCTTTTCCTAAAAGACCGGCATGGTATTTCCTCCCCAAGGTGCATAAATCGCTGACCCATCCCCCCGGGCGACCTATCGTGTCGAGGATTGGATCAGTGACTGAGCCCCTGTCGAGGTATTTGGACTGGCTTTTGCGACCTGTTTTATGTAGGTTTCCCACGTATCTGGGTGACACCAACGACTTCCTCCTGGCACTGGAGAACATCCAGTGGCAGGATGGTTGGAGTTTGGTGTCCCTGGACGTGGTAAGCCTTTACACACGCATTCCCCAGAAGGCTGGGGTAAATGCCGTCCTTGAACTTATTGAGTGTTCAGGGAGGAATCCCTTGTTTGGAGGATTTGTGAAGGAGTCTTTGTTATTTATACTTGAGAACAATGTGTTCCAGTTTAATGACCAGTGGTATAGACAGGTCTTTGGGACGGCCATGGGGACGCCCGTCTCCTGCACTTTTGCGAACATCTTTTTAGGGAGATTTGAAGATAGGTATATCTTCACTACGTCTAATCCCTTCCTTGGATATATACGCCTTTTCTTGCGCTACGTGGATGACATCTTCATGGTGTGGGCGGGTACACAGAAACAGTGTGAGCAATTTGTAGCCCATCTAAATGAGGCGAACGACATGAACATGGGGTTCACCCTCAACTTCGGAGGGGGGTCCATTGAGTTCCTGGACGTTCGCGTCACTGTAGTAGATGGTGCTTTACGGACCGAAGGGTACCGAAAACCCACTGCGACAAATACCCTCCTACACCATGAGAGCTATCATCCACGTAGCGTAAAAGAATCAGTCCCGTATGGACAGTTTCTAAGATTAAGGCGGATAAACAGCTGCTTTGATGTGTTTATAAGACAGATGGAGAAATTGAAGAATAGATTAATCCAACGTGGCTACCAACAGGAACGCCTGGATATGGCATTAGAGAGGGCAAAAAACCACACACAGAGAGCACTACTGACATCGAATAAATGTAAGAAGAGAAGGGATGTAGGTGATCAGAATAGATTTGTTTTTGTGTTCCAACATAGCCCGATGGCTGAGGACATAAAGAAGTCTATTCTGAACAATTGGGAGATATTAAAGTCAGAGGAAGGTTTGGGACAACTAGTTGAACAAAAACCCATATTAGCATTTAAAAGATGCATAACATTTAAGGACATCCTGGTAAGAAGTCGTTACAACGAATCAAAAGGGAAGGATTGGTTATCCTTAAAGAAACCGGTTGGCAACCATCGCTGTGGGAACTGCTCAGTGTGTAACCATATATTACAGGGTCGACACTTGTTGGTTGGGGGTGCGGAGTATCATGTTAACCATTTTATAACCTGTAGAACAAGTTTTGTTGTTTATGCTCTGATCTGTATATGTGGTTCTTTCTATGTTGGGAAGACGAAAAGACCCCTCCTGGAGCGTATACGCGAGCACCGCAATTCAGTTAGGACTGGGAAAGGAAGGACACGGCTAATTGAGCATGTGAGGTGTCAACATGGAGGAAATGTAAATGTACTCAAGTTTGCGGGTTTAGAGTATGTACCACCAGTAATGTATGGGGGTGACAGACATCGCATATTGCTCCAGAAGGAGGCTCGCCACATAATAAGAACTGATGCTACAGGTCAACTGGGTCTGAATGAACGAAATGACATGTCGGTTTTTATCTGATTGCTCCAAATCTGATCCATCCTTTTACTTTGGTATATTCTTTTTCTCTTTCTTTTTCTTTTCCTCCCTTCTTTTTCTATTTCTTTTGTGATAAGCCAGATGATTATGACCCTTGACAGCCGCTGTTATGTACAATTATCTATATATGTTTTTTATCTGTATGTGTATGTCTTTTTATAAGCTCCACAATGCGCAGACGCTGCTTGTGAGGCGTCTACCAGTTGCTAGGAGATGGGTTGGTTCACCCCTCCCCCCTGGTGACGTCTATAACAAGCGCAGATGCGGTGTTTGGAGCATGCTGAACAGCCGGAAGAAGCGGTAGCCCCGCGAAACGGTCGTCGCTGTTATCTATTACTATCCATGTGAGTCTTTACCCCCGTGTAACAGTAACTCTGCAATAAAGTAACCAGTGTATCGGATGGTGAGAGCCGCGGATCTATTTTCACTTTGTTTGGATGTTCATTTGTCTGTATACGCTAGGCACCCCGGTCCGTGGAGACCAACAGGCCGAGTTTGGAGTCCACTCCTTTGTTCGGGTGTTAGACAGTGCCACCATTAACTCTTTATGCGTTGGAAATTGGTAAAGTTGCTGCTTAAGTTTTTATAATGGCAATTTGCATATACTCCAGAATGTTATGAAGAGTGATCAGATGAATTGCATAGTCCTTCTTTGCCATGAAAATTAACTTAATCCCAAAAAAACCTTTCCACTGCATTTCATTGCTGTCATTAAAGGACCTACTGAGATCATTTCAGTAATTGTCTTGTTAACTCAGGTGAGAATGTTGACGAGCACAAGGCTGGAGATCATTATGTCAGGCTGATTGGGTTAAAATGGCAGACATGTTAAAAGGGGGTGATGCTTGAAATCATTGTTCTTCCATTGTTAACCATGGTGACCTACAAAGAAACGCGTGCAGCCATCATTGCGTTGCATAAAAATGGCTTCACAGGCAAGGATATTGTGGCTACTAAGATTGCACCTCAATCAACAATTTATAGGGTTATCAAAAACTTCAAGTAAAGAGGTTCAATTCTTGTTAAGAAGGCTTCAGGGCGTCCAAGAAAGTCCAGCAAGCACCAGGATCATCTCCTAAAGAGGATTCAGCTGCGGGATCGGAGTGCCACCAGTGCAGAGATTGCTCAGGAATGGCAGCAGGCAGGTGTGAGCGGATCTGCACACACAGTGAGACAAAGACTTTTGGAAGATGGCCTGGTGTCAAGAAGGGCAGCAAAGAAGCCACTTCTCTCCAAAAAAAACATCAGGGACAGATTGATCTTCTGCTGAAAGTATGGTGAATGGACTGCTGAGGACTGGGGCAAAGTCATATTCTCCGATGAAGCCTCTTTCCGATTGTTTGGGGCATCAGGAAAAATGCTTGTCCGTAGAAGAAAAGGTGAGCGCTACCATCAGTCCTGTGTCATGCCAACAGTAAAGCATCCTGAGACCATTCATGTGTGGGGTTGCTTCTCATCCAAGGGAGTGGGCTCACTCACAATTTTGCCCCAAAACACAGCCATGAATAAAGAATGGTACCAAAACACCCTCCAACAGCAACTTCTTTCAACAACAGTTTGGTGAAGAACAATGCATTTTCCAGCATGATGGAGCACCGTGCCATAAGGCAAAAGAGATAACTAAGTGGCTCGGGGACCAAAACGTTGACATTTTGGGTCCATGGCCTGGAAACTCCCCAGATCTTAATCCCATTGAGAACTTGTGGTCAATCCTCAAGAGGCGGGTGGACAAACAAAAACCCACTAATTCTGACAAACTCCAAGAAGTGATTATGAAAGAATGGGTTGCTATCAGTCAGGAATTGGCCCAGAAGTTGATTGAGAGCATGCCAAGTCGAATTTCAGAGGTCCTGAAAAAGAAGGGCCAACACTGCAAATACTGACTCTTTGCATAAATGTCATGTAATTGTCGATAAAAGCCTTTGAAACGTATGAAGTGCGTGTAATTATATTTCACTACATCACAGAAACAACAACTGAAACAAAGATCTAAAAGCAGTTTAGCAGCAAACTTTGTGAAAACTAATATTTGTGTCATTCTTAAAACTTTTGGCCACGACTGTATACTGTGAAGTCAGTGGCCAGACGGGGGAGGCTTATTTTTATGATTTCTTTGTACTGCTGTTATGACAATAAAGCTGGTTGTGGCCAGTTTGCACCCGAATCTGCTAGAGTGGCTTCTTGATGTGTGCCAACCGTCTAAGGTGATAAGACGGCGATCTGGAAGAGCTAAATGACCCCGAGTTGTTACATATGGTGGAGGTATGCTATAGCATAAAAATGGCACACGAAGCTGGGTACTGCAGAGCTAAAAGGGCAAGACAACAGGTTGCTAAGGGCACCAGGAAGCGTTGTCTGTGCTGAATGCTGCGGGATTCCTGGACGGAAAGTGTCCGTGCTAAAAAGTAAAAAATGGTTGCTTGGGGCAATGACGAGATAGCAGGTGCTGTGTTTTTTTGCCGTGTGTGAAGTTAAAGGGCTGGAAGCTTTTTTTTTTGTCCAGTGGAGCAGGTGCTGCTCATAAGAGTGTGCACTATTTTGCTGTGGTGCAAGTAAAACTGCAGTAAATTAAAGGGCCAGTAGCCCAGCAAAAGGGGACTAGTTGCTGACAATTTTTCCTGCTACCATGGGTCTTATGGAAGAGTACGTCCGGCGGCCCTGGCGTAGACAGCAGGGAGAAGAAATGGCCATTGAGATTGGCTATACTAAAAATAAATTGGCGAAATTTGATGCAGAGCGAGAGGCTCTGGAGGCGCAGTTGCAGCTGGGCCTGAGGAAAGGTTTCTCAACGCTGTATGATAACTGTGCAAAAGTACCAGAGGTCGGTGGTGTGTGGGGAGGAAAGGCGAAGGTGTACCGTTGCCAAGGGCAACCGTCGGGAAGATAAAGAGATGGCGAGCGGTGCGATTCTCAGGAGTTCCTATATTCCCTGCGACTGTGTGCAAGATTCTAAAGGGTGCGGTTGGAATGTCCGTCCAGGAAAAATCTTAACTACAGGCCAAGTTGTTTCCGGTAGCAACTGTTGGAGTAGGGAGGCTGCAGGTGATCATGGTACCAGGAATCAAGGGCAGGTCTCCAATAGCTGGATTTTGGAAGATGATCTCGGTAGAGATGTCCGTGGTATGCTCTTCTCTCCCGAACCTGTGACAACAAAGGTTAAGACTGTTCCTGTTATTAATTATGTGGCAGTCCCAGTGACAGTGAGTCGGCGGCAGTTGCTACCTGCCGGGTCGATGAGTGATAAAGCGTTACGGCGAGAAAATGTCTTAAAAATGAGTGACTATGGGAAAAATGCTGTGTCTAAACAGGCGGGTAAGCCTGTTGCTGTTGCTCCCTCGCAGGAATCTGCAGGGGAGAAGGTCACTGTGTTGTCTAAAGTGCCTGTGACCAAGGCTAGAATTGGGATGGCGAAAATCAGAGATCCTATGCTAGCCTGGGTAAGAGGTAGAATGATAAATGTTCGGGACAATTTTGTGAATACTGTGGACAATCCGGTGGTTCTCACGGAGGATAAGACCATGGTGAGAATGGAGACTGATGGACTTGGTGTTGCAAATAGGTGCCCCCAGAGGTCAGCATTAATAATGACATGAGCAGTATATGTGACATATGTGCTGTGACCGATAGCAACTCATAGAGTGAGGCTACCATGTCAAGACCCTGCGAAATTAAGGTGGTCACTAGTGGCGACCAGATGACAGGTATATTTGACGAGAGTTCAGTCGGGTGACGTCAGCCTAGTGTCTGAAGCTCATATCCAGACAGTTGTAGATTTTTCCTCTACTGAGCTACTAAAAAAGGATGCAGTTCCAAGGACACTGCAGTTGCTACAATGGCTGCCGACCCCCACCTCACTAACAGATGGATTAAAAATTATTGGCAGTATCACTGGGCTCAGGGCTGGGTTCACGTCTCATTTGCAAAATGTAAATTGTATTTTGTTTTGTATTTAGCATAGCACCCTCAATAATTGCTGTAGCTTGAAGATTTAACACCACCAAGTTCAACAGATTTCTTCCCTAATCTGTCCCTCACAGAAGCGACAGCATCCTATCCCTACACTGAGAAGAGCAGAGTGACGTGCGGCGCTACGTGACTCCAGCTTAAATAGAGGCTGGGTCACATGCTGCACTTAGCCAATCACAGCCATGCCATTAGTATTCATGGCTGTGATGGCTTCTTAGGGCAAAGTAGTGAAACGCTTGTTAATCGGTTGCCCTGCAGCCTTACAAAAAGCGGGAAGAAATCGCCAAACAACGAACCCGAACTTTTATGGAAATGTTCGGATTCGGGTCCGGGTGCGAAAAATCATAATGTTCGGTACAAACCCGAACTTTACAGTTCGGGTTCGCTCAACCCTAAACACAATACATTTGATATGATATTTAGCAAGAGTTTAAGGTGCCCACATATAGCACATAGTGGGACACTGCATCAAGATGAATCAGGCGTCGATCAGCTAGGATTTCCACACACCACTGCCTGATGCATCAGACTAGATTATCCATGGTGCCACACCAACAATTTGACAAAAGAGACCAGTTTCTTCTGGCTACCTGCCTCAGCTACTATTCTGATGCTGTTACCCACCTGATGCCACACATCTGATGCGGGTATTGGTATTCCCACCCACCTCCACAGTATGTCACCTTGCCACTCTGTGTCCTACTGATGCTGCTGCCACCCCCAGACTCTATCTTTGTGCCGCTCTGTGGTATCCTCATCCTGCTGCCACCTCCAGATTCTGTCAGTGTGTGACTCGGTGGCCTCCTCATACTGCCGCCACCTCTAGACTCTGTCATTGTGCCACTCGGTGGCCTCCTCATACTGCTGACAACTGCTGACGCTGTCATTGAGCCACTTTGTGGTTCCACCTCACCACTATGTCATAGGGCCATTCTGTGGACTTCTCATGCTGTTCCCACCCTACCCACTTCATGACTGCTCCACTATTTTAGATCCACTCCGTTTTTTTTTGTTTTTTTTTTTGCCTTTAGCAATACTGATGGATTATTGAGCAAATTATGACCGAGTGAAGGCGTATGCTCCACAGACAGGATTCGTTTTTTCTGGGTAATTGTTCTGACGGATCAGAGAATGGGGAAAATTAATCAGTGACGTCAGCACAAACTTACTGCTGACACCCTCTCCACTCTGTCGGGGGGCTCAACTTGTATAAGAGTTTAATAGAACAGGTTCTGTAGACATCTATGTGGAATCAGCTGACGAGGGTGTAAAAGGAGTGCCTTTCTTCTTAACGCTAACATCTACCTGTAAGGCTAAGTTGATACTTGAGTTATTTGGTCAGTTTTGGCCACGTGACCGCCTAAATAAGTGAAGTATGCAGTGATTCTAAGAGCGACGCCTGTCATCTTCATGTTATACAGACTCACAGTATTATTTGACTACCAAAGCAGACTTCCTATGTGTGTTACTGCAAGGCACAGTGTTATACACCACTATAAAGGCTCTTAGCAGCCAGGAAATAGCCATTTTGTAACGTAATTCGCCGCATATATATTCAGATTTATTAACATTTTTCACGAAAAATTCGGCTAAACGGCTAATCGAATTTTTAAAAAGTTTACTCATCTCTATTTGTGAGCTACCCTGTGTACCCTGTGTATTGGTCTGAAGAAAGAAATAGACAGAACTGGATGATTGAGGCCTGACGCCTAATATCAGGATATCACTCACAGACAATTTGGTGCTGATGTACCAATCACTAGAGATGAGCGAACACCTGGAAGTTCAAGTTCGGGTTCGGGATCCGAACTCGACCCAAACTTTATCCCGAACTCGAACCCCATTGAAGTCAATAGGGACCCGAACTTTTAGGTACTTAAAAGGCTGTAAAATAGTCCAGGAAAGGGCTAGAGGGCTGCAAAAGGCGGCAAAATGTAGGTAAATGCCCTGCAAACAAATGTGGATAGGAAAATGAATTAAAATAAAATAAAATAAATAAAAATTAACCAATATCAATTGGAGAGAGGTCCCATAGCAGAGAATCATGCGTCATATCACCCACCACTGGAGAAGGCCACTTTCAGTTATTTCGGCCCCAGCACCCAGACAGAGGAGAGAGGTCCCACAGCAAGGAATAAGGCATAATATTACCCACCACTGGAGAAGGCCACTTTCAGTTATTTCGGCCCCAGCACCCAGACAGAGAAGAGAGGTCCCACAGCAAGGAATCATGCGTCATATCACCCACCACTGGAGAAGGCCACTTTCAGTTATTTCGACCCCAGCACCCAGACAGAGGAGAGAGGTCCCACAGCAAGGAATCATGCGTCATATCACCCAGCACTGGAGAAGGCCACTTTCAGTTATTTCGGCCCCAGCACCCAGACAGAGGAGAGAGGTCCCACAGCAAGGAATAAGGCGTCATATCACCCACCACTGAAGAAGTCCACTTTCAGTTATTTCGGTCCAGCACCCAGACCGAGGAGAGAGGTCCCACAGCAAGGAATCATGCGTCATATCACCCACCACTGGAGAAGGCCACTTTCAGTTATTTCGGCCCCAGCACCCAGACAGAGGAGAGAGGTCCCACAGCAAGGAATAAGGCGTCATATCACCCACCTCTGAAGAAGGCCACTTTTAGTTATTTCGGCCCCAGCACCCAGACAGAGGAGAGAGGTCCCACAGCAAGGAATCATGTGTCATATCAGCCACCACTGGAGAAGGCCACTTTCAGTTATTTCGGTCCAGCACCCAGACCGAGGAGAGAGGTCCCACAGCAAGGAATCATGCGTCATATCACCCACCACTGGAGAAAGCCACTTTCAGTTATTTCGGCCCCAGCACCCAGACAGAGGAGAGAGGTCCCACAGCAAGGAATCATGCGTCATATCACCCACCACTGGAGAAGGCCACTTTCAGTTATTTCGGCCCCAGCACCCAGACAGAGGAGAGAGGTCCCACAGCAAGGAATCATGTGTCATATCAGCCACCACTGGAGAAGGCCACTTTCAGTTATTTCGGTCCAGCACCCAGACCGAGGAGAGAGGTCCCACAGCAAGGAATCATGCGTCAAATCACCCACCACTGGAGAAAGCCACTTTCAGTTATTTCGGCCCAGCACCCAGACAGAGGAGAGAGATCCCACAGCAAGGAATCATGTGTCATTTCACCCACAACTGGAGAAGGCCACTTTCAGTTATTTAGGGCCCAGCACCCAGACAGAGGAGAGAGGTCCCACAGCAAAGAATAAGGCGTCATATCACTCACCACTGGAGAGGGCCACTTTCAGTTATTTTGGCCCCAGCACCCAGACAGAGGAGAGAGGTCCCACAGCAAGGAATAAGGCGTCATATCACCCACCATTGGAGAAGGCCACTTTCAGTTATTTTGGCCCCACCACCCGGACAGAGGAGACAGGTCCCACAGCAAGGAATCATGCGTCATATCACCCACCACTGGAGAAGGCCATTTTCAGTTATTTCGGCCACAGCACCCAGACAGAGGAGAGAGGTCCCACAGCAAGAAATAAGGCATCATATCACCCAACACTGGAGAAGGCCACTTTCAGTTATTTAGGGCCCAGCACCCAGACAGAGGAGAGAGGTCCCACAGCAAGGAATCATGCGTAATTTCACTCACCACTGGAGAAGGCCACTTTCAGTTATTTCGGCCCCAGCACCCAGACAGAGGAGATAGGTCCCACAGCAAGGAATCATGCGTCATATCACCCACCACTGGAGAAGGCCACTTTCAGTTATTTAGGCCCCAGCACCAAGACAGAGGAGAGAGGTCCCACAGCAAGGAATCATGCGTCATATCACCCACCACTGGAGAAGGCCACTTTCAGTTATTTCGGCCCACCACCCAGACAGAGGAGAGAGATCCCACAGCAAAGAATCATGCGTCATTTCACCCACCACTGGAGAAGGCCACTTTCAGTTATTTCGGCCCCAGCACCCATACAGAGGAGAGAGGTCCCACAGAAAGGAATCATGCGTCATATCACCCACCACTGGAGAAGGCCACTTTCAGTTATTTCGGCCCCACCACCCAGACAGAGGAGAGGTTCATTTAACTTTGGGTTGCACAGCAAGATCATGGTAAAGTTAAAAAAAGGGGGATTCAATAAAGAAGTGCCCCGGAGTACAAGAATACATGGTTGAGGGGGAGGCAGTTATAAATGTCTATTCTGCACAAGGGAGGCACAGGTCCTGTGGGATCCATGCCTGGTTCATATTTATGAAGGTCAGCTTATCCACGTTGGCTGTGGAAAGGCGGCTGCGTTTGTCAGTAATGACGCCCCCTGCCGTGCTGAATACACGTTCAGACAAAACGCTCACCGCCGGGCAGGCCAGCACCTCCAAGGCATAAAATGCTAACTCTGGCCACGTGGACAATTTGGAGACCCAGAAGTTGAATGGGGCCGAACCATCAGTCAGTACGTGGAGGGGTGTGCAGACGTACTGTTCAACCATGTTAGTGAAATGCTGCATCCTGCTAACACGTTCCGTATCAGGTGGTGGTGCAGTTAGCTGTGGCGTGGAGACAAAACTTTTCCACATTTCTGCCATGCTAACCCTGCCCTCAGAGGAGCTGGCCGTGACACAGCTGCGTTGGCGACCTCTTGCTCCTCCTCTGCCTTCACCTTGGGCTTCCACCTGTTCCCCTGTGACATTTGGGAATGCTCTCAGGAGCGCGTCTACCAGCGTGCGCTTGTACTCGCGCATCTTCCTATCACGCTCCAGTGCAGGAAGTAAGGTGGGCACATTGTCTTTGTACCGGGGATCCAGCAGGGTGGCAACCCAGTAGTCCGCACACGTTAAAATGTGGGCAACTCTGCTGTCGTTGCGCAGGCACTGCAACATGTAGTCGCTCATGTGTGCCAGGCTCCCCAGAGGTAAGGACAAGCTGTCCTCTGTGGGAGGTGTATCGTCATCGTCCTCCGTATCCCCCAGCCACGCACCAGTGTTGGGCCTGAGCTGTGTTGGGTGCCACCCCGCTGTGAACCTGCTTCTTCCTCATCCTCCTCCACCTCCTCCTCATCCTCCTCGTCCTCCAGTAGTGGGCCCTGGCTGGCCACATTTGTACCTGGCCTCTGCTGTTGCAAAAAACCTCCCTCTGAGCCACTTCTAACAGACTGACCAGAAAGTGCTAAAAATGACCCCTCATCCTCCTCCTCCTCCTCCTCCTCCTGGGCCACCTCCTCTTCCATCATCGCCCTAAGCGTTTTCTCAAGGAGACATAGAAGTGGTATTGTAACGCTGATAACGGTGTCATCGCCACTGGCCATGTTGGTGGAGTACACGAAACAGCGCAACAGGGCACACAGGTCTCGCATGGAGGCCCAATCATTGGTGGTGAGGTGGTGCTGTTCCGCAGTGCGACTGATGCGTGCGTGCTGCAGCTGAAACTCCACTATGGCCTGCTGCTGCTCGCACAGTCTCTCCAGCATGTGCAAGGTGGAGTTCCACCTGGTGGGCACGTCGCATATGAGGCGGTGAGCGGGAAGGCCGAAGTTACGCTGTAGAGCAGACAGGCGAGCAGCGGCAGGATGTGAACGCCGGAACTGCGCACAGACGGCCCACACTTTATGCAGCAGCTCTCACATGTCGGGGTAGTTGTGAATGAACTTCTGCACCACCAAATTCAGCACATGCGCCAGGCAAGGGATGTGCGTCAAACCGGCTAGTCCGAGAGCTGCGACGAGATTTCACCCATTATCGCACACCACCAGGCCGGGCTTGAGGCCCACCGGCAGAAACCACCCGTCGGTCTGTTGTTCAATACCCCGCCACAACTCCTGCGCGGTGTGGGGCCTGTCCCCCAAACATATGAGTTTCAGAATGGCCTGCTGACGTTTACCCCGGGCTGTGCTGAAGTTGGTGGTGAAGGTGTGTGGCTGACTGGATGAGCTGGTGGAAACAGAGGAGGAGGAAGCCGAGTAGGAGGAGGAGGCTACAGGAGGCAAAGAATGATGCCCTGCGATCCTTGGCGACGGAAGGACGTGCGCCAAGGAACTCTCCGCCTGGGGCCCAGCCGCCACTACATTTACCCAGTGTGCAGTTAGGTAGATATAGCGTCCCTGGCCGTGCTTACTGGTCCACGTATCTGTGGTTAGGTGGACCTTGCCACAGATGGCGTTGCGCAGTGCACACTTGATTTTATCCGATACTTGGTTGTGCAGGGAAGGCACGGCTGTCTTGGAGAAGTAGTGGCGGCTGGGAACAACATACTGTGGAACAGCCATGACCATGTTTGAAGCTGTCTGTGTTCACCAGCCTGAATGACAGCATTTCAAAGGCCAGTAGTTTAGAAATGCTGGCATTCAGGCCCAAGGCTCGAGGGTCGATAGGTGGGAATTTACGCTTTCAATCCGATGAGGTGGTATTCCCATGTCCTCATCATCAGGAAACATCAGTGGTTGTGCATCAGTGCATTCTATGTCTTCCACCACTGGGGAAGGGCTAGGTGGATTCCCTTGGGAAACCCTGCCAGCAGAGTCTTCAAACAGCATAAGAGACTGCTGCATTACTTGAGGTTCTGACAGTTTCCCTGATATGCATGGGGGTGATGTGACAGACTGATGGGCTTGGTTTTCAGGTGCCACCTGTGCGCTTTCTGCAGAAGACTGGGTGGGAGATAATGTTGTGAACGTGCTGGATCCACTGTCTGCCACCCAATTGACTAGCGCCTGTACCTGCTCAGGCCTTACCATCCTTAGAACGGCATTGGGCCCCACCAAATATCGCTGTAAATTCTGGCGGGTACTGGAACCTGAGGTAGTTGGTTCACTAGGTCGTGTGGCTGTGGCAGAATGGCTACGTCATCTCCCAGCACCAGAGAGTACACTAACACCACCACGACCACGTCCCCGTCCCTTACTAGATGTTTTCATCATTGGTACCGTTCACCAAGCACCACAATAAGAAAAAAAATATTTGGCCCAATGTATTGATTTCAAATTCAGGCCTTTTTTTACATGCACCTAACACTATCTGCCTTTTTATTTATGTAGCGTATTACACTAATCCAGGCACAGCAGTTACCACTGATTTAGGGGAATATCTCTTTTAGGGCTAGTATTTAGGCCCTGGATGAAAGGTATCCTTTTATGGACAGATTTACAATTGGAGATGCACAGTAGCATGAGAAAAAATATGTAGGATTATGCCTTCAGCAATTATATTTTAACACTTTGTGTAATATACCCTTTAACGTACAGAAATCCAATGGGAGATGCACGGTAGCGTGTGAAGTTAATGAGGGTGAGCCTCTCAGCACTTGAGTGTAATATACCCTTTTTACGGACAGATTAACACTTGGCCTTCAACAGCTGGAACACCAGATTCAGGGTATTGCTATATTGGCAAGTGAATTTCACCCCAGAACAAAATATACCCTTTTACGGACAGATTAACACTTGGCCTGAAACTGCTGGAACACCAGATTCAGGGTATCGTTATATTGGCAACTGAATTTAACCCCAGAACAAAAATATACCCTTTTACGGACAGATTAACACTTGGCCTGCAACAGCTGGGACACCAGATTTAGGGTATTGCTATTTTGGCAATTGAATTTCACCCCAGAACAAAATATATGTTTTGGCGGACACTATTATAGTTTGCCAGCCAGTGCTGGGACACCAGATTTAGGGGATTGCTATTTTAGCAATTGAATTTCAACCCAGAACGAAATATATGTTTTGGCGGACACTATTATAGTTTGCTAGCCAGTGCTGGGACACCAGATTTAAATTGCTATTTTAGCAATTTAATTTTACCACAGAACAAAATATATGCTTTGGCGGACACTATTGTAGTTTGCCAGCCAGTGCTGGGACACCAGATTTAGGGGATTGTTATTTTGGCAAGTGAATTTCACCCCAGAACAAAATATATGTTTTGGCGGACACTTTTATAGTTTGCCAGCCACAGCTGTGACACCAGATTTATGGTATTGCTATTTTGACAATTGAATTTCACCCCAGAACAAAATATATGTTTTGGCAGACACTATTATAGTTTGCCAGCCAGTGCTGGGACACCAGATTTAGGGGATTGCTATTTTGGCAATTGAATTTCACCCCAGAACAAAATATATGTTTTGGCGGACACTATTATAGTTTGCCAGCCAGTGCTGGGACACCAGATTTAGGGATTGCTATTTTGGCAAGTGAATTTCACCCCAGAACAAAATATATGTTTTGGCGGACACTATTATAGTTTGCCAGCCAGTGCTGGGACACCAGATTTAGGGTATTGCTATTTTGGCAATTGAATTTCACCCCAGAACAAAATATATGTTTTGGCGGACACTATTGTAGTTTGCCAGCCAGTGCTGGGACACCAGATTAAGGGGATTGCTATTTTGGCAAGTGAATTTCACCCCAGAACAAAATATATGTTTTGGCGGACACTATTATAGTTTGCCAGCCACAGCTGTGACACCAGATTTATGGTATTGCTATTTTGACAATTGAATTTCACCCCAGAACAAAATATATGTTTTGGCGGACACTATTATAGTTTGCCAGCCAGTGCTGGGACACCAGATTTAGGGTATTGCTATTTTGGCAAGTGAATTTCACCCCAGAACAAAATATATGTTTTGGCGGACACTATTATAGTTTGCCAGCCAGTGCTGGGACACCAGATTTAGGGGATTGCTATTTTGGCAATTGAATTTCACCCCAGAACAAAATATATGTTTTGGCGGACACTAATATAGTTTGCCAGCCAGTGCTGGGACACCAGATTTAGGGGATTGCCATTTTGGCAAGTGAATTTCACCCCAGAACAAAATATATGTTTTGGCGGACACTATTATAGTTTGCCAGCCAGTGCTGGGACACCATATTTAGGGGATTGCTATTTTGGCAATTGAATTTCACCCCAGAACAAAATATATGTTTTGGCGGACACTATTGTAGTTTGCCAGCCAGTGCTGGGACACCAGATTAAGGGGATTGCTATTTTGGCAAGTGAATTTCACCCCAGAACAAAATATATGTTTTGGCGGACACTATTATAGTTTGCCAGCCAGTGATGGGACACCAGATTTAGGGGATTGCTATTTTGGCAAGTGAATTTCACCCCAGAACAAAATATATGTTTTGGCGGACACTATTATAGTTTGCCAGCCACAGCCGTGACACCAGAATTATGGTATTGCTATTTTGGCAATTATATTTCACCCCAGAACAAAATATATGTTTTGGCGGACACTATTATAGTTTGCCAGCCAGTGCTGGGACACCAGATTTAGGGGATTGCTATTTTGGCAATTGAATTTCACCACAGAAAATAATCTATCCTTTGCCAGACAGCAGACAGTATTATACTTGGCTGGCCAAAGCTGGAACACCAGATTTAGGGGATTGGTATTTTGGCAATTGTATTTAACTCCTTAATAAAATATAGAAATTGCTATCCTGAGTTTCTCGGGATGACAATTAGCACAGCCAATCCCCTGATGTAGGATATAGCAAAAAAAAACTAGTATTGATGGACTTGGTGGCAGCTTGTTCTGGTACACCACAAGTCACAAAATGGCTGCCGATCACCCCAGAAAAAAAGTGACAGAAAAACGCTCTGTGCAGCCTAAAAACCAGTGAGCAAGTAACTAGCAGAAGTTGAATCATTCACAGCTGTAGATCGATCACTTCATTAGGTGCTTTTGCTGACTTTTCCCTGCCTAATCTCGCCCTCACTGCAGCTGCATCCTCTCCCTACACTAATCAGAGCAGTGTGACGTGCGGCGCTATGTGACTCCAGCTTAAATAGAGGCTGGGTCACATGCTGCACTTGGCCAATCACAGCCATGCCATTAGTAGGCATGGCTGTGATGGGCTCTTAGGGCAAGAAGTAAAACTCTAGCTGATTGGCTGCTGTGCAGCCCTTCAGAAAGCGGGAAGAAATCGCCGAACAACAAACCCGAACCCGAACTTTTTGAAAATGTTCGGGTTCGGGTCCGTGTCCCGAACACCCCAAAATTTGGTACGAACCCGAATTATTCTCGAACTGTTCGCTCAACACTACTAACACAAATGCTTGTTTAATTAAATTGAAAAAACCCCAAAACAATTTGGAACCATTTGGAGAAATAAATAAATGGAAGCAAATGATTGAGGCCTGACACTTAATATCACATTATCACTCACAGATAATTTTGTAAGCTACCGTGTGTACTGATCAGATACACTACTCACAAAAAGTTAGGGATATTTGGCTTCTGGGTGAAATTTATGAAAAACGTAAAAAGTTTACACTACAGTGATATTAAATCACGAAAGTAGGACATTTAAATAGAAGCATGCATTGGTGATTGTTTGTGATGAGCGAGCACCAAAGTGTTCGGGTACTTGGTCCGAACACATAGCGATATTCGTGCGCTTGGCCGAGCACCCGAGTATAATGGAAGTCAATGGGAGACAACCAGGCACCCCCTGCTCGAATGAGGGGAGGATGCCTGGTCCATTGGAAAAGGTCAGAAAGTGACAGAAACACCACCGAAATGGATCTGGAACAGCATGGGGACCATGTCTGGGTGTATCTTGGACTCCAATGTCGCTGCTGGGAACCATGTTGTCCCAGTTCTCCGCAACTTTTACCGACAAAATTATGCACAAAATCCCACATTTTTAGAGGTAAAATTGTTATGAAACATTGTTTCCTGTATATTCAATTGTGTATACAGTGCAAGTGCTGCCAAAAATTACAAGGAAGAAGCACTCCAATACATCCTGTATATCGCATAAAAGAGGGCCTCATTCACATGGTGCTATAATTGTTCAGGTATACTGCTACACTCAAAGACTATGCACTAAGTGAAAGGTCTGCCAAAAATTACAAGGAACTGGCACTCCAATACACCCTTTATTACACATAAAGGAGGGCATCATACACACCCTTGAAAAATTTATCATTGATGGCCTGCTGGTGACCCTTAAAAACATTCGGAGCAAGGGTCTGCTATTCTGATCACCTAAGAAGTTAATTGACCTGGTCAGCACAGGCTACCAAGAAAGAATGACCAATTTCTAAGCTTAATTTTCGTTTGGGTTCCAGATAACGTCACATAGCAGAGTTAGCACAGGGAATGGCGGTCAGCAGAGGCTACCAAGAAAGAATGACCAAATTCTAAGCCTAATTTTCGTTTGGGTTCCAGATAACGTCACATAGCAGAGTTAGCGCAGGGAATGGCGGTCAGCAGAGGCTACCAAGAAAGAATGACCAATTTCTAAGCTTAATTTTAGTTTGGGTTCCAGATAACGTCACATAGAAGAGTTAGCGCAGGGAATGGCGGTCAGCATTTGTTGTCTCTTTACATTATGGAAAGTCATTACCGGAAATATACCACAATTACAAGCTGCTTTCTGACTATCTTGGAATTTATTGTCTACCCCAAAGAAAGATTTAGGGAAAGTTGCACATACAATGAAAAAACAGTAATACAACAGATGTTATAAAAGCTTTAGTTTTCAAACTAGGGATATCAACATTTGACTGTATTACCTGTAATGTTCTCCACAATAGAAAGAAACATGGTCAATCCTTAAAAAGACAAATCCCGGATAAAAGAGAATTCCTGAATGGACATTCCCCCCTGGAAACGGACATGCTTTCAAGTGTCTGATGATAATTGTATATCCTCAAGGCCCCAAATGCGAAAGGGTCTAATATCTCCTGAAAAGGCATCTTCAAAGTTGAGAGGAGAAAATGGAGTTAAGCCTGACATATTTAAAAAAAAAAAAAAACCTTGAAATATTTATTTACCCCTGTGCCACTATATAAAAACCAGAATCCTGTAAAAAAACACATGCGTGAAAGATTCACCACCGAAGGAAAGCAAATTATATTTCCTTCCAAGTCTGAAACATAGAAAAGAATATACCATGTGAGCTGACCCCCCAAAAAATTGTAGGTGGTGAGGGCCTTCAGGTGAGCTGACTCTCCCTGAAGAGTAGTGATGTTGCGAACATAAAATTTTCCGTTCGCGAACGGCGAACAGAAACTTCCGCAAATGTTCGCGAACGGGCGAACCGCCATAGACTTCAATAGGCAGGCAAATTTTAAAACCCACAGGGACTCTTTCTGGCCACAATAGTGATGGAAAAGTTGTTTCAAGGGGACTAACACCTGGACTGTGGCATGCCGGAGGGGGATCCATGGCAAAACTCCCATGGAAAATTACGTAGTTGACGCAGAGTCGGGTTTTAATCCATAAAGGGCATAAATCAACTAACATTCCTAAATTGTTTGGAATAACATGCTTTAAAACATCCAGTGTGTGTATACGATCAGGTATGATGTTGTATCGATCAGGTAGTGTAAGGGTCACGCCCGCTTCACAGACATTGACAGACTAAACTCCCCTTTTAATGCACCGCAAACAACTGCAAACAGTCCATTTGCACAACCGCAAACTCCCCATTTGTGCAAGGTTGGATACCAAGCTAGCCATGTCCCGGTGATGTCATTGAAGGTTTCTTCCTCCACCCAGCCACGTACAACACCAAGGGTCCCCGAAAGGTGAATTGAATTGATTTTTCGAACAGGGAGATGGTTAAAAAAACGCTGGCTCCCTCCCCTTTGTTTTAATCCACGGTCACTGCGTCTGCGCTGTGCAATTTACTGTCACACCCGATATGAGTGTTATTTTCTGTAGTACTATTCTCATCAGTTTAATCCCTGTTATGTCCCCTATCAGGACGTGTATTGAATGGATTTTAGACAACCGCAAACAGTTGTCAAAAGTTGACAAACTCCTTGCAGAAATGTGATTTATCTGTGTGCGTCCTTCTTGTTACTTCCAATTTGGGGCACTGCGCGTGTCCCGTGCAATGTACTCTGCCACACGGTATGAGTGGTGTGTTAACTAGTACTATTCTTATCAGTTTAATCCCTGTTACATCCCCAATCTGGGGTCCAGTTATTGAATTGATTTTTCGAACGGGGAGATGGTTAAAAAAACGCTGGCTCCCTCCCCTTTGTTTTAATCCACGGTCACTGCGTCTGCGCCGTGCAATTTACTCTCACACCCGATATGAGTGGTGTCTTAACTAGTACTATTCCTATCAGTTTAATCCCTGTTACGTCCCATATCAGGGATTGCCTTTTGTGAAACAAAATTTAGGCCGGGTACCTTCGACTGCCTTCACAGTGACAGACCAAACTCTCATACACCAAACTGAATTGATTTTAGGAACCGGGAGATGGAAAAAGCAGCTTGGTCGGTCCTTTTACTCCCAAATTGGGGCACTGCGCGTGCACAGAGCAATGTGCTGTGACACCCTATATGAGTGGTGTCTTAACTAGTACTATTCCTATCAGTGTAATCCCTGTTACGTACCCTATCCGGGGACGTGTGTCGAATTGATTAACCATTGTCGAATTAACGAACCATTGTGACATCATGAAATAATTTAGTTCTGAGCTCTGTACTTGCTTTGTATTGGAATTGATGGGGATTTTTTTAATTGTCTGCATTATTTCTAATAAACTATTAAGAGACTTGATTATGATTTTTTATTTTATGTATTAAAAACCCATACAACTTAAAAAAAAAAAGAAGGTAAATTAATGTTTTTTCTATGAAATATTATCCAGCCGATCGCTTTTGGTCTGACCATAATGAAGCAACGGCCTTTCCATCTGGGGTGTGGCAACATTGCCAACACACTCATATAGGTGATGATTGCTTCATTGTGATACGCAAGCCCCTTCACCACAACAAGGTAACAATCACGAAGGGGAATTGACACTTGCATGTGCCTTTTTTTTTTTTTTTGCAGCCACAGTGCTGCACCATAGGACAGAAAAATTAGGCATGTACACATGCCTGAAAAAAAATGGCATTGTTGCAGCCGCTGTTGTAGCAGCGGCCGGAAAAATTGATGTTTTCCAGGCAGAAAAGTGAGTGAAACATTTCGGCTTGAACCCTAGTTGGTGGTGGAGAATTCACGAAAGTCATCCGGTATGCAGACATTAAATACAGCAGCGTGGGGACCATTTTGAGGCCAAGGCATGTCATCAGGCCTTTTGTTAGTCAAACGTATCCCCCACTGTCAGTCCCTTCGGGATCCATGCCTCATTCATCTTTATGAAGGTGAGGTGATCAACACTTTTTTGACCGAGGCGACTTCTCTTGTCAGTGACAATGCCTCCTGCTGCACTGAAGGTCCTTTCTGACAGGACACTTGAAGCAGGGCAGGCCAAAAGTTCTATCGCAAACTGGGATAGCTCAGGCCACAGGTCAAGCCTGCACACCCAGTAGTGAAGGGGTTCATCGCTCCTCAGAGTGTCGATATCTGCTGTTAAGGCGAGGTAGGCTGCTACCTGTCGGTCGAGTCGTTCTCTAAGGCTGGATCCCGAAGGGCTGTGGCGATGTGTAGGACTGAAAAAGCTCCGCATGTCCTCCATCAACAACACATCTGTAAATCGTCCAGTCCTTGCCGCCGTGGTAGGAGGAGGATTACATTCACCTCTTCCCCAGTTAGATTCCCGTTGTGCTGTGACATCCCCCTTATAAGCTGTGTAAAGCATATTTTTTAGTTTGGTTTTGAACTGCTGCATCCTTTCCGACTTTCGGTAATTTGGTACCATTTCTGCCACTTTCTGCTTATACCGGGGGTCTAGTAGTGTGGCCACCTAGTACAGGTCGTTTTCCTTTATCCTTTTTATACGAGGGTCCCTCAACAGACATGACAGCATGAAAGACCCTATTTGCACAAAGTTAGATGCAGAGCTACTCATTTCCTGTTCCTCTTCCTCACTGATCATTGACGGTCTGTTCTTCCCCCCATCCACGTACAACACCACGGGTCCCAGATAGGTGATAACAACGAGCACCCTGGGGTGCCTGCTGTGGTTGATCTTCCTCCTCCTCAAAGCCACATTCCTCCTCTGACTCCTCTTCCTCATACTCCTCTTCCAGCGTTGCCGCAGGTGCGGCAAGCGATGATGACAAGGCTGTTTCTGGTGGTGATGGTGACCACAACTCTTCCTCTTCACGCTCATCTACAGCCTGATCCAGCACTCTTCGCAGGGCACACTCCAGGAAGAAAACAAATGGGATGAGGTTGCTGATGGTGCCTTCAGTGCGACTGACTAGGTTTGTCACCTCCTCAAAAGGACGCATGAGCCTACAGGCATTGCGCATGAGCGTCCAGTAACGTGGCAAAAAAATTCCCAGCTCCGCAGAGGCTGTCCTAGCACCCCGGTCATACAAATACTCGTTGACGGCTTTTTCTTGTTGGAGCAGGCGGTTGAACATTAGGAGTGCTGAATTCCAACGTGTTGGGCTGTCGCAAATCAAGCGCCTCACTGGCATGTTGTTTCGCCGCTGAATATCGGAAAAGTGCGCCATGGCCGTGTAGGATTGCCTGAAATGGCCACACGCCTTCCTGGCCTGCTTGAGGACGTCCTGTAAGCCTGGGTACTCAGACACAAAGCGTTGTACGATGAGATTCAACACATGTGCCATGCATGGCACATGTGACAACTTGACAAATTCAATGTCGACAACAGATTGCTTCCGTTGTCACACACCACTTTGCCGATCTCCAGTTGGTGCGGGGTCAGCCACTGATCCACCTGTGCGTTCAGAGCGGACAGGAGTGCTGGTCCTGTGTGGCTCTCTGCTTTCAGGCAAGTCAACCCCAAGACAGCGTGACACTGTCGTATCGAGATGTGGAATAGCCCCTGGGGAGCTGGGGGGATCAGTTGATGTGCAGCCAGACGCCACAGCAGAAGAGGACTCAGCCGAGGAGGATATCGAAGAGGATGGAGTAGGAGGAGTAGAGGAGGTGGCAGTAGGCCTGCCTGCAAGTTGTGGTGGTGTCACCAACTCCGCTGCGGAGCCACGCATTCCATGCATGTCAGCCGTCAGCAGGTTAACCTAATGCGCAGTGTACGTGATATACCTGCCCTGACCGTGCTTTGCAGACCAGGTATCAGTGGTCAGATGGACCCTTGCCTCAACACTGTATGCCAGAGATGCCATGACTTCCTTTTCAATAACATAGTTGAGGTTTGGGATTGGCTTTTTTGAAAAAAAAAAAATTGTCCCGGTACCTTCAACTGTGGTGTCCCAATAGCGACAAATTTTTTGAAGACCTCAGACTCCACCAGCTGGTATGGTAAAAGCTGGCTGGCTAAGAGTTCCGTCAAGCCAGCTGTCAGACGCCGGTCAAGGGGGGTGACATTGGCTTCTTACGCTCAAACATTTCCTTAACAGACACCTGACTGTGGGCAGATGAGATGGAACTGCTAAAGGTGAGAGGCGGAGTGGCGGGTGGTTAAGAGGGGGCAAGGAGGACAGCAGTGGTTGACGTGGCTGAAGATGCTGGACCAGGAGGAGGATGGTGGCTTTGAGTCTGTGTGCTGCTTGTACGCATGTGTAGATCCCATTGGCGTTTGTGATGTGAGATCATATGCCTTCGCAAAGCAGTTGTACCTAGGTGGGTGTTGGACTTCCCACGACTCAGTTTCTTTTGGCACAGGTTATCAGAGGCAGACAAACACAAAAAATGCCACACTGCTGAGCTTTGCAATGACAGCATTCTGGTGGTGGCAACAGCATGCGTTGACTGGCGTGCTGTCTGGCTGACCCAGGGTGCCGATACATGCTGTCTGACTGTGCCACTAACTCCTTGCGATGACCTCCCCCTGCTTCCAACCCGTCTCCTCCTTCTCTCTGTCTCCCCTTCTGAACTTTCCCCCTCTTCTTCTCTTCGAGCAGGCACCCACGTGGCATCCGTGGACACATCATCATCATTAACCGCTTCACTTGTATCTGACACCTCAGCAAAAGAAGCAGCAGCGGGTACAACATCATCATCATCACACTGTACGTCCATGTGTGTAATCCTGCCTGACTGAGACATATCACTGTAATCTACATTATCTGGCAATAATGGTTGCGCATCACTAATTGCATCCAACTGATGTGTAAATAACTCCTCTGACGGATCAAGTGAAGCGGCTGTGGTGGCTGTGGTGGTAGTGGTGATGGTGGTGGCGGGCGGGAGCGTGGTAACTTGAGAGCAGGTGACCGAAGCTGAGCTGGAGGAGGATGGTGCGTCAAGGTTCTTAGCAGAAGCAGTTGAAGATTGGGTCTCCTGTCTAAGCCAGTCAACTATGTCCTCAGAATTTTTCGGGTTCAGGGTACGTGGCCTCTGAACACTGGGCATTAATCCAGGGCCAGTGGAAATCACAGTATCACGACCACGAAGGCCCCTGCGGGGTGGCCTGCCTCTGCCTGTCATTTTTTTTTAGATAAGTGGTACCACGTGTGCTAGGTACTGTGCAACACGGTATGAGTGTTGGGCACTAGCAGAGGGCACACTACAGTCTGTAGAAGTCGGCCTGACACACACTGGCAGCAGGCAAGCAACTGAAATTAGACTAAAGTGTAAAAATTAAATGCCTTATTTATCGGCAAGCTACTGTGCCATCCGGTATGAGTGGTGGGCACTGGCAGTTGGCACACTACAGTCTGTAGAAGTCGGCCTGATACACACTGGCAGCAGGCAAGCAACTGAAATTAGACTAAAGTGTAAAAATTAAATGCCTTATTTATTGGCGAACTACTGTGCCACCCGGTATGAGTGGTGGGCACTGGTAGTGGGCACACTACAGTCTGTAGAAGTCGGCCTGATACACACTGGCAGCAGGCAAGCAACTGAAATTAGACTAAAGTGTAAAAATTAAATGCCTTATTTATTGGCGAACTACTGTGCCACCCGGTATGAGTGGTGGGCACTGGTAGTGGGCACACTACAGTCTGTAGAAGTCGGCCTGACACACACTGGCAGCAGGCAAGCAACTGAAATTAGACTAAAGTGTAAAAATTAAATGCCTTATTTATCGGCAAGCTACTGTGCCACTCGGTATGAGTGGTGGGCACTGGCAGTGGGCACACTACAGTCGGTGGAAGTCGGCCTGACACACACTGGCAGGCAACTTACCTTAGATTAAAGGGTAAAAATAAAATACCACGCGTGCTAGGTACTGTGCAACACGGTATGAGTGTTGGGCACTAGCAGAGGGCACACTACAGTCTGTAGAAGTCGGCCTGACACACACTGGCAGCAGGCAAGCAACTGAAATTAGACTAAAGTGTAAAAATGAAATGCCTTATTTATCGGCAAGCTACTGTGCCACTCGGTATGAGTGGTGGGCACTGGCAGTGGGCACACTACAGTCGGTGGAAGTCGGCCTGACACACACTGGCAGGCAACTTACCTTAGATTAAAGGGTAAAAATAAAATGCCTTTTTTTTTTATGCAAAGTCCTGTGCCACACGGTATGAGTGGTGGGCACTGGCAATGGGCACACTACAGTCAGTGGAAGTCGGCCTGACACACACTGGCAGCAGGCAAGCAACTGAAATTAGACTAAAGTGTAAAAATTAAATGCCTTATTTGTCGGCAAGCTACTGTGCCACCCGGTATGAGTGGTGGGCACTGGTAGTGGGCACACTACAGTCTGTAGAAGTCGGCCTGACACACACTGGCAGCAGGCAAGCAACTGAAATTAGACTAAAGTGTAAAAATGAAATGCCTTATTTATCGGCAAGCTACTGTGCCACTCGGTATGAGTGGTGGGCACTGGCAGTGGGCACACTACAGTCGGTGGAAGTCGGCCTGACACACACTGGCAGGCAACTTACCTTAGATTAAAGGGTAAAAATAAAATGCCTTTTTTTTTTATGCAAAGTCCTGTGCCACACGGTATGAGTGGTGGGCACTGGCAGTGGGCACACTACAGTCAGTGGAAGTCGGCCTGACACACACTGGCAGCAGGCAAGCAACTGAAATTAGACTAAAGTGTAAAAATTAAATGCCTTATTTATGGCAAGCTACTGTGCCACCCGGTATGAGTGGTGGGCACTGGCAGTGGGCACACTACAGTCTGTAGAAGTCGGCCTGACACACACTGGCAGCAGGCAAGCAACTGAAATTAGACTAAAGTGTAAAAATTAAATGCCTTATTTGTCGGCAAGCTACTGTGCCACCGGTATGAGTGGTGGGCACTGGCAGTGGGCACACTACAGTCTGTAGAAGTCGGCCTGACACACACTGGAAGCAGGTAAGCAACTGAAATTAGACTAAAGTGTAAAAATGAAATGCCTTATTTATTGGCAAGCTACTGTGCCACCCGGTATGAGTGGTGGGCACTGGCAGTGGGCACACTACAGTCTGTAGAAGTTGGCCTGACACACACTGGCAGCAGGCAAGCAACTGAAATTAGACTAAAGTGTGAAAATTAAATGCCTTATTTATCGGCAAGCTACTGTGCCACCCGGTATGAGTGGTGGGCACTGGCAGTGGGCACACTACAGTCAGTGGAAGTCGGCCTGACACACACTGGCAGGCAACTAACCTTAGATTAAAGGGTAAAAATGAAATGCCTTTTTTTAATGCAAAGTCCTGTGCCACCCGGTATGAGTGGTGGGCACTGGCAGTAGGCACACTATAATCAGTGGAAGTCCACCTGACACACACTGGCAGGCAACTAACCTTAGATTAAAGGGTAAAAATAAAATGCCTTTTTTTTAAAGCAAAGTCTTTGACCACACGGTATGAGTGGTGGGCACTGGCAGTGGGCACACTACAGTCGGTGGAAGTCGGCCTGACACACACTGGCAGGCAACTTACCTTAGATTAAAGGGTAAAAATAAAATGCCTTTTTTTTTTATGCAAAGTCCTGTGCCACACGGTATGAGTGGTGGGCACTGGCAATGGGCACACTACAGTCAGTGGAAGTCGGCCTGACACACACTGGCAGCAGGCAAGCAACTGAAATTAGACTAAAGTGTAAAAATGAAATGCCTTATTTATCGGCAAGCTACTGTGCCACCCGGTATGAGTGGTGGGCACTGGCAGTGGGCACACTACAGTCTGTAGAAGTCGGCCTGACACACACTGGAAGCAGGTAAGCAACTGAAATTAGACTAAAGTGTAAAAATGAAATGCCTTATTTATTGGCAAGCTACTGTGCCACCCGGTATGAGTGGTGGGCACTGGCAATGGGCACACTACAGTCAGTGGAAGTCGGCCTGACACACACTGGCAGCAGGCAAGCAACTGAAATTAGACTAAAGTGTAAAAATTAAATGCCTTATTTATCGGCAAGCTACTGTGCCACCCGGTATGAGTGGTGGGCACTGGCAGTGGGCACACTACAGTCTGTAGAAGTCGGCCTGACACACACTGGAAGCAGGTAAGCAACTGAAATTAGACTAAAGTGTAAAAATGAAATGCCTTATTTATTGGCAAGCTACTGTGCCACCCGGTATGAGTGGTGGGCACTGGCAGTGGGCACACTACAGTCTGTAGAAGTTGGCCTGACACACACTGGCAGCAGGCAAGCAACTGAAATTAGACTAAAGTGTGAAAATTAAATGCCTTATTTATCGGCAAGCTACTGTGCCACCCGGTATGAGTGGTGGGCACTGGCAGTGGGCACACTACAGTCAGTGGAAGTCGGCCTGACACACACTGGCAGGCAACTAACCTTAGATTAAAGGGTAAAAATGAAATGCCTTTTTTTAATGCAAAGTCCTGTGCCACCCGGTATGAGTGGTGGGCACTGGCAGTAGGCACACTATAATCAGTGGAAGTCCACCTGACACACACTGGCAGGCAACTAACCTTAGATTAAAGGGTAAAAATAAAATGCCTTTTTTTTAAAGCAAAGTCCTGTGACCACACGGTATGAGTGGTGGGCACTGGCAGTGGGAACACTACAGTCTGTGGGCCTGCAGCTCCTCACACACGGGCAGGCCAGGCAACTGCAATATATATATGGAGAAAAAAAATAAAGACTAATGTAGCAGCCCTAAAAAGGGCTTTTTGGGGTGCTGTCAGGACGCTGTCCTTAAAGCAGAGATCAGATGAGTCTTTCAGGACTGGAGTGGACACTGAATACACTAGCCTAGCTATTGATTTCCCAATTAAATCAGCATCAGCTACACTGTCCCTCCTCTCACTAAGACTGCAGCTTCCGAATGAATCTAAAATGGATGCTGTCCAGGAGGTGGGAGTGTCTGGGAGGGAGGGTATGCTGCTGATTGGCTGGAATGTGTCTGCTGACTGTGAGGTACAGGGTCAAAGTTTGCTCAATGATGATGTATAGGGGGTGGACCGAACATCGCATATGTTCGCCCGCCGTGGCGAAAGCGAACAAGCTATGTTCGCCGGCGAATAGTTCGGGCCATCTCTATGCGTCAAGGTTCTTAGCGGAAGCTGTTGATGATTGGGTCTCCTGTCTAAGCCAGTCAACTATGTCCTCAGAATTTTTCGGGTTCAGGGTATGTGGCCTCTGAACACTGGGCATTATTCCAGGGCCAGTGGAAATCACAGCACCACGACCACGACGGCCCCTGCGGAGTGGCCTGCCTCTGCCTGTCATTTTTTTTTAGATAAGTGGTACTACGGGTACTAGGTACTGTGCCACACGGTATGATTGATGGGCAGCACTGGCAGAGGGCACACTACAGTCTGTGGGCCTGACACAAACACACTGGCCGGCAGGCAACTGAAATTAGATTGAAGTGTACAGATAAAGTGCCTTATTTTAAGGCAAAGTCCAGTGCCGCACGGTATGATTGATGGGCAGCACTGGCAGAGGGCACACTACAGTCTGTGGGCCTGCAGCAGTCCTCACACACGGGCAGGCCAGGCAACTGCAATATATATATGGAGAAAAAATAAATAAAAGCAGACTAATGTAGCAGCCCTAAAAAGGGCTTTTTGGGGTGCTGTCAGGACGCTGTCCTTAAAGCAGAGATCAGATGAGTCTTTCAGGACTGGAGTGGACACTGAATACACTAGCCTAGCTATTGATTTCCCTATTAAATCAGCAGCAGTTACACTGTCCCTCCTCTCACTAAGACTGCAGCTTCCAAATGAATCTAAAATGGATGCTGTCCAGGAGATGGGAGGGTCTGGGAGGGAGGGTATGCTGCTGATTGGCTGGAATGTGTCTGCTGACTGTGAGGTACAGGGTCAAAGTTTGCTCAATGATGATGTATAGGGGGCGGACCGAACATCGCATATGTTCGCCCACCGCGGCGAACGCGAACAAGCTATGTGCTTTCCGCAGCGGGACAAAGTCTGTCCCCATAGAAATGAATAGGTCCGCAATTCCGTTCTGCAAAATGCGGAACAGAATTGCGGATGTGTGGATGGGGCCTAAGGGTCCCTTATCACCGCCAGTTAGTTAGCTACTTGTTAGGTAGTTAGCGCCCACCGCACCGCAGTCACTGATTCGTCGCTGATTAGTGTCGTCACTGTCGCTAATCAGCACTAGTACTATATAGTATCTGTAAGTGATCAAGACTGATCGCAATCAGATCTATATCAGTACATTACGGTCACCTTAGGCTCTACAAAAAACGCAGTGTTCGCCCAATCAGGCCTGATCTTGTGCGCACACTTGCGTTCAGTCCGCCCCACCGCAGTGTCAGAATTTTTTTTTTTCTGATCACTGCAAAAACACTGTAAAATCGCTGCGGCGCTATAAAGGTCACTTTTGAGCTTTTTGGACCTTTATTAGCAATTGCAGCTTTACTTCGCAAGCACTCCCATGTTCTTTCCCCTCTTTTTTTTTTTTGCACATTTTTTGGCAGAGATTTTTTCATCCACATTGATCGATGCGAATAAAGAAATCTATGCTGTTCATTTTTTTTTTCAGCCCAGAGGCTGAACGGAAAAAAAAAATCTCATTACCCGTGTGCTCAATATAAGGAAAATAGCAGAAACTCCTAATGCTGGCCATACATGTAATGGTTGCGGAGACCCTCAAATGCCAGGGCAGTACAAACACCTCACATGTGACCCCATTTTGGAAAGAAGACACCCCAAGGTATTCGCTGAGGGGCATATTGAGTCCATGAAAGATTGAACTTTTTGTCACAAGTTAGCGGAAAGGAAGACTTTGTGAGAAAAAAAACAAAAAAAGTCAATTTCCGCTAACTTGTGCCAAAAAAACTCGCCATGCCCCTCACGGAATACCTTGGGGTGTCTTCATTCCAAAATGGGGTCACATGTGGGGTATTTATACCTGGCATTTTAGAGGCCCTAAAGCGTGAGAAGAAGCGTGACCCCATTTTGGAAAGAAGACACCCCAAGGTATTCCGTGAGGGGCATGGCGAGTTCATAGAAGATATTATTTTTTTTTGGCACAAGTTAGCGGAAAGAAGGGCATTTTTATGCATTTGGATTCCAAACTACTTCTCACGCTTTAGGGCCCCTAAAAGGCCAGGGCAGTATAAATACCCCACATGTGATCCCATTTTAGAAAGAAGATATCCCAAGGTATTCAGTGAGGGGTATGGTTAGTTCATGTAAAATTTTATTTTTGTCACAAGTTAGTGGAATATGAGACTTTGTAAGACAAAAAAAAGTCAATTTCCGCTAACTTGTGCCAAAAAATAAATCTTCTATGAACTCGCCATGCCCCTCACAGAATACCTTGGGGTGTCTTCTTTTCAAAATGGGGTCACATGTGGGGTATTAATACTGCCCTGGCATTTTAGGGGCCCTAAAGCGTGAGAAGAATTCTGGAATCCAAATGCGTAAAAATGCCCTGTGAAATCCTAAAGGTACTCATTGGAATTTGGGCCGCTTTGCCTATCTTGGCTGTAAAAAAGTGTTACTCATGTGGTATCGCCGTACTCAGGAGAAGTAGGGCAATGTGTTTTGGGGTGTATTTTTTCATATACCCATGCTGGGTGTGAGAAATATCTCTGTAAATGACAACTTTTTAATTTTTTATACAAAGTTGTCAATTTACAGAGATATTTCTCTCACCTAGCATGGGTATATGTAAAAATACACCCCGAAACACATTGCCCTACTTCTTCTGAGTACGGCGATACAACATGTGTGACACTTTTTTGCAGCCTAGGTGCGTAAAGGGGCCGAAAGTCCAATGAGTACCTTTAGGCTTTACAAGGTTGCTCACAATTTAGCCGCGCCCAAAATGCCAGAACAGTAAACACACCCCACAAATGACCCCATTTCGGAAAGCAGACACCCCAAGGTATTCACTGAGGGGCATAGTGAGTCCGTGGGAGATTTTTATTTTTTTTGCCAGAAGTTAACAGAAATGGAAACTTTAATATATTTTTTTTCCTCAGAAAGTGTCATTTTCCGCTAACTTGTGAAAAAAAATTAAATCATACATGAACTCACCATGCCCCTCCGCGAATACTTTGAGGTGTCTTCTTTCTAAAATGGTGTCATTTGGGGGGTATTTATACTATCCTGGCATTCTAGCACCTGAAGAAACATGACAGGTGCTCAGAAAGTCAGAGCTGCTTCAAAATGCAGAAATTCACTTTTTTGTACTATAGTTTGTAAATGCTCTAACTTTTGCGCAAACCAATAAATATACACTTACTGGATTTTTTTTTATCAAAGACATGTAGCACAATAAATTCTGACACAAACTTGTATAAAAATGTAATTATATTTGAACAATTTTACCAGAAAAAGTTAAAAATACACTTTTTTTGAGAAAATTGCGGTCTTTTTTGATTAATATTAGAAAAACGAAAAATCTCTGCAGCAATCAAATACCACCAAAAGAAAGCTGTATTTGTGAGAAGAAAAGGAAGTTAAATTAATTTGTAAGTTGTATGACCGAGAAATAAACCGTGAAAATATTGTAGTGCAGAATTGTAAAATGTGGTCTGGTCATTAAGGGGGTTTAAGCTAGGCGGGCTGAATAGTGATGAGCGGGAGGTGCCATATTCGATTTCGCGATATTTCGCGAATATTCGATTGAATAGTCGTCATATATTCGTCGCAATCGAATATTCGCCATTATTCTATATATTGCGAATTTTACGCGAATTTATATTCGTGTCGTGAATGAAACTTAGAGCTGAGTTCCTAATGGTTGTATTGCTAGAATATAATGAAGATTGAGAATATAGTGCTATATTCGTGAATTCGTGATATTCTCAATCTTCGTTATATTCTAGCAATACAACCATTAGGAACTTAGCTCTAAGATCAATTCTCAATGCGAGTATATGTTCGCCTAGTGAATGAAACTTAGAGCTGAGTTCCTAATGGTTGTATTGCTAGAATTTAACGAAGATTGAGAATATAGTGCTATATTCGTGAACTCGTGATATTCTCAATCTTCGTTCTATTCTAGCAATACAACCATTAGGAACTTAGCTCTAAGCTCAATTCGCAATGCGAGTATATGTTCGCCTCGCGAATGAAACTTAGAGCTGAGTTCCTAATGGTTGTATTGCTAGAATATAATGAACGCTGTATGGCACCAGACGGGATTACAAGCAGAGTGTATCTGGCATGCATGCTGCACCTGCACTCCCTGGATTTTGTGTGGCTGATATGGCCCATAAAAAGTAAGAATTAATGTTAGGGACCACTCGAGAGGCAACCGTGAAGTGGTGGGTGGCTTACATAATTTGGCCAAAATATAAACTAATGCCTCATCTAACATCCAGCTTAGTGGCAGGACGGAGCTCTAGCTGCAGTGTGCCATTGCACCTTTGTTTTTACGTCTGTATGTGTATTTCACCATAGCAACGTGCACCTGCGTATTGGGTTGTGCTGACTGCAATCCCCATTTTTTTTCCTTTGTAGCATATATGGGAGGCGTGGTGACCTCCATGCAGTCATGCACACCTGACTAGTGAATCCGCCCTGTAGGCTGGTTTTAAAGTCAGTATAAAACTGAGTCTGCTTTATAGAACTTACCAGAAGCCATTTGGTTCCAGGAGAAGTACTAGTGGGCTCAGCATGCATGTTGGTATTTGCATCCCTTGATCTGATGAACGCTGTATGGCACCAGACGGGGTTACAAGCAGAGTGTATCTGGCATGCATGCTGCACCTGCACTCCCTGGATTTTGTGTGGCTGATATGGCCCATAAAAGGTAAGAATTAATGTTAGGGACCACTCGAGAGGCAACCGTGAAGTGGTGGGTGGCTTACATATTTTGGCCAAAATATAAACTAATGCCTCATCTAACATCCAGCATAGTGGCAGGACGGAGCTCTAGCTGCAGTGTGCCATTGCACCTTTGTTTTTACGTCTGTATGTGTATTTCACCATAGCAACGTGCACCTGCGTATTGGGTTGTGCTGACTGCAATCCCCATTTTTTTTCCTTTGTAGAATATAATGAAGATTGAGAATATCTCGAATTCACGAATATAGCACTATATTCTCAATCTTCGTTATATTCTAGCAATACAACCATTAGGAACTCAGCTCTAAGTTTCATTCGCGAGGCGAACATATACTCACATTGCGAATTGATCTTAGAGCTAAGTTCCTAATGGTTGTATTGCTAGAATATAACGAATATCGCAATGCGAATAATTCAGGTTATATTAATCGCATTGCGATTACAACTTAGTCAAATTTGTGAGATCGTGATTCTCACATCCGACAGTACATTTTAGCATGGAGGTGTTCCCATAGGGATGGGGACGCTCCATGCACATGGGAAGTCGGCAGAAGCGGCAACAGGCATTGACTGAAGCGGGCAGGGAGCCAGGAATCCTCCGGACAGGTAAGAAGAACAGCTTTTAGGAAGTGGGAAGACAACCAGAGAGCAACAAGAATTAACAACAAAAAAAAAAAAAAACGAATATTCGAAATTGCAAATATATAGTGATATATTCGCAATATTTGCGAATCATCGAAGTTGAAGTAAAAATTCGCTATTCGAATATTCACGCTCAAGACTAGGGCTGAAGTGGTTAAAAAAAAAAAAAAAAAGTGCTTCACTGCTGTCAAACACACACTGTAGTCCTTAAAAGGACTTTTTGGTCTTTCGGTAAGGTTTTTGGAGTAATATCAGTAAGTTTACAGCAAATTGCTATCTGTCCCTGCCTACTGTCTGCTCTCCCTGACGCTGAATGATCCAAACGCCGGACCTCAGCTCATATATGAAATAGTATCAGGTGTTCCAGCCAGCCAATCAGTGTAAGGCTTATAGCTAACATGGCTATGGCCTTACACTAAAAGCGATTACTTAGCTGGACATTGATTGGCTGCTTAGGAGGCACCAAACGTGCGGGGAGGAGACTGAAGCAATGCGACGAACACATGGGTTGCTCGGCCGAGTTAAGCCGAGCTCTGAGCATAGCGATGCTTGAGCCGAAACAATACTCGGCCGAGCACGCTCTCTCATCCCAAACAATTTATTGAAACAAAAGCCAACAACAGTGGTGGGTATACCCCAACAAAAAATGTCAATGTTTTAAAAATTTGTCATGTGGCCTTGAGCATCAATAACAGCTTGACAAGCATCAATTACCGCTTGACAACGATGCCTCATGCTGTTCACGAGTCGACTTATTGTCTGCTGAGTCATGGCGTCCCACTCTTTTTCAAGGACCTGAGGGCGGCACTCAGGTCATTGAGGTTCTGGGGTACAAGCCTCTACACAGTGACTCAGCTAATCCTATAGGTTTTAAATGGGATTCAGGTCTGGAGAAAGTGCAGGTCACTCCATTCGAGGTACCCCATTCTCCAGCAGCCATTCCTTAATGATGCGACTTCGATGAGCTGGTGCATTGTCATCCATGAAGATGAAATTAGGCCTTGTTGTTCATGCAGAGACACAATGACTAGATTAATTATGTTATTCAAGTATGGGCTTGTGACTGTACCATTCACAAAGTGAATGAACAGTTCGGGTTCGTACCGAATTTTGGGGTGTTTGGGACACGGACCCGGACATTTATGTAAAATTTCGGGTTCGGTGTTCGGCGATTTCTATGGTGCTTTTTGAAAGGCTGCAAAGCAGCCAATTAACAAGAGTCATACTACTTGCCCCAAAAGGCCATCACAGCCATGCCTACTATTGGCATGGCTGTGATTGGCCAAGTGCAGCATGTGACCCAGCTTCTATTTAAGGTGGAGTCACGTAGCGCCACCTGTCACTCTGCTCTGATTAGTGTAGGAATAGAATGCAGCTGCTGTGAGGGCGAGATTAGGCAGGGAAGACTCAGCAAAACCACTTAATGAAGTGATCGATCTACAACTGTGAATCATTCAACTTCTGTTAGTTAATTGCTCACTGGTTTTTACGCTGCCCAGAGCGTTTTTCTGTCATATTTTTCTGGGGTGATCAGCCGCCATCTTGTGATCTTTTGGTGCACCAGCACGTTTCCAGCTGCCACCAAGTTCAACATACATTTTTGGGTTCAATAATAGGCTTTTTTTTGCAATATCCTACATCAGGGGTTGTGCCTATTTTCACATCTTGAAACACAGAATAGAAATTGCTATATTTTATTGAGGGGTGAAATTCAATTGCTAAAATACCAATCCCCTAAATCTGGTGTTCCAGCTGTGGCTGGCCAAGTGTAATACTGTCCGTCAAAGGATAGATTTTTTTTCTGGGGTGAAATTCAATTGCCAAAATACCAATCCCCTAAATCTGGTGTTCCAGCTGTGGCTGGCCAAGTGTAATACTGCCCGTCAAAGGATAGATTTTTTTTCTGGGGTGAAATTCAATTGCCAAAATACCAATCCCCTAAATCTGGTGTTCCAGCTGTGGCTGGCCAAGTGTAATACTGCCCGTCAAAGGATAGATTTTTTTCTGGGGTGAAATTAAATTGCCAAAATACCAATCCCCTAAATCTGATGTTCCAGCTGTGGCTGGATAAGTTTAATACTGTACGTCAAAGGATAGATTTTTTTCTGTGGTTAAATAAAATCCCTGAAATAAAAATCCTAAACATCTGCTCCTCTCCAAGTGTAATTCTGTCCGTAATTGGGTATATTACACTCAGCGTGTCAGCGTCTAAATACAAGGCCTGAAAAATAAATCCTCTATATTTGTGCACGCTGCTGTGCATCTCCAAATGTATTGCTGTCGTTAAAAGGGTATATTACACTCAAGGTCTAAATACAAGTGCTGAAAGCGAAAAATAAATCCTCTATATTTGCACACGCTACTGTGCATTTCCAAGTGTAATTCTGTCCGTAAAAGGATACCTTTCAGCCAGGGCCTAAATACTAGGCCTAAAATTGATATTCCCATAAATCTGTGGTTTCTGCTGTGCCTGTATTTGTGTATTACGGTACATAAATAGATAGCTAGATAGTGTTAGGTGCCTGTTAAAAAAAAAAAGAAAAAATGTCCTTAATTTGAACTCTATACATTGGGCCTTATTGTGGTGAACGGTAACAATGAGGAAATCATCTAAAAAGGGGCGCGGACATAGTCTTGGTGGTGTTAGTGGACCCTCTGGTGATGGGAGAGGACATGGCCGTTCTGCCACAGCTACACGTCTTAGTGAACCAACTACCTCAGGTCCCAGTAGCCGGCAGAATCTACAGCGATATTTGGTCAGGCCTAATGCCGTTCTAAGGATGGTAAGGCCTGAGAAAGTACAGGCGCTAGTCGATTGGGTGGCCGACTGTGGATCCAGCAGGTTCACAACATTATCTCCCACCCAGTTTTCTGCAGAAAGCGCACAGGTGGCACCTGAAAACCAAGCCCATCAGTCTGTCACATCACCCCCATGCATATCAGGGAACCTGTCTGAGTCTCAAGTTATGCAGCAGTCTCTTATGCTGTTTGAAGAATCTGCTGGCAGGGTTTCCCAAGGGCATCCACCTAGCCCTTCCCCAGCGGTGGAAGACATAGAATGCACTGACGCACAACCACTTATGATTCCTGATGAGGACATGGGAATACCACCTCAGCAGAGTCAGCATGTCTCTGATGATGACGAAACACAGGTGCCAACTGCTGCGTCTTTCTGCAGTGTGCAGACCGAACAAGAGGTAAGGGAGGAAGACTGTGTGGAAGAAGATGCAGGGGACGATGAGGTCCTAGACCCCACATGGAATGAAGGTCGTGCCACTGACTTTCAGAGTTTAGAGGAAGAGGCAGTGGTGAGACCGAGCCAACAGCGTAGCAAAAGAGGGAGCAGGGTCCAAAGCAGAACAGCCGTCGCCAAAAGAGTTTGCCTGCTACTGGCCACTGCCACCAGGGACCGAGCACACCAAAGGCAGCTTCAAGGAGTTCCCTGGCATGACACTTCTTCACACAATGTGCTGACGACAAGACCCGAGTGGTTTGCACGCTGTGCATTCAGAGCCTGAAGCGAGGCATTAACGTTCTGAACCTTAGCACAACCTGCATGACCAGGCATCTACATGCGAGACACGGGCTGCAGTGGAGTAAGCACCTTCAAAACCAAGAAAGGGCTCAGGCCACTCCTGCTCCCTCTTCTGCTGCTGCCTTGGCCTCTTCCTCCGTCTCTGGAGGAACGTTGGCACCTGCCGCCCAGCAAACAGAGGATGTGCCACCAACACCACCACCTCCGTCACCAAGCATCTCCACCATGTCACACGGCAACGTTCAGCTCTCCATCTCACAAACTTTGGAGAGAAAGCGTGAATTCCCACCTAGCCTCCCTCGATACCTGGCCCTGAATGCCAGCATTTCTAAACTACTGGCCTTTGAAATGCTGTCATTCAGGCTGGTGGACACAGACAGCTTCAAACAGCTGATGGCGGTGGCTGTCCCACAGTACATCGTTCCCAGCCACCACTACTTTTCCAAGAGAGCCGTGCCTTTCCTGCACAACCAAGTATCGGATAAAATCAAGTGTGCATTGCGCAACGCCATCTGTGGCAAGGTCCACCTAACCACAGATACGTGGACCAGTAAGCACGGCCAGGGACGCTATATCTCCCTAACTGCACACTGGGTAAATGTAGTGGCGGCTGGGCCCCAGGCGGAGAGCTGTTTGGCGCACGTCCTTCCGCCGCCAAGGATCGCAGGGCATCATTCTTTGCCTCCTGTTGCCTTCTCCTTCTACTCGGCTTCCTCCTCCTCTTCTTCCACCTGCTCATACGGTCAGCCACAGACCTTTACCACCAACTTCAGCACAGCCCGGTGTAAACTTCAGCAGGCCGTTCTGAAACTCATGTGTTTGGGGGACAGGCCCCACACCGCGCAGGAGTTGTGGCGGGGTATAGAACAACAGACCGACGAGTGGTTGCTGCTGGTGAGCCTCAAGCCCGGCCTGGTGGTGTGCGATAATGGGCGAAATCTCGTCGCAGCTCTGGGACTAGCCGGTTGGATGCACATCCCTTGCCTGGCCCATGTGCTGAATTTGGTGGTGCAGAAATTCATTCTCAACTACCCCGACAGCTGCTGCATAAAGTGCGGGCCGTCTGTGCGCGCTTCCGGCATTCTCATCCTACCCCTGCTCGACCTGTCTGCGCCACAGCGTAACTTCATCCTTTCCGCTTACCGCCTCATATGCGACGTGCCCACCAGGTGGAACTCCACCTTGCACATGCTGGAGAGACTGTGTGAGCAGCAGCAGGCCATAGTGGAGTTTCATCTGCAGCACGCACGGGTGAGTCGCACTGCGGAACAGCACCACTTCACCACCAATGACTGGGCCTCCATGCGAGACCTGTGTGCCCTGTTGCGCTGTTTCGAGTACTCCACCAACATGGCCAGTGGCGATGATGCCGTTATCAGCGTTACAATACTACTTCTATGTCTCCTTGAGAAAACATTAAGGGCGATGATGGAAGAGGATGTGGCCCAGGAGGAGGAGGAGGAGGAAGAGGGGTCATTTCTAACACTTTCAGGCCAGTCTTTTAGAAGTGGCTCAGAGGGAGTTTTTTTGCAACAGCAGAGGCCAGGTACAAATTTGATCAGCCAGGGCCCACTACTGGAGGACGAGGAGGACGAGGATGAGGAAGAGGTGGAGGAGGATGGGGATGAAGCATGTTCAAAGCGGGGTGGCACCCAACGCAGCTCGGGCCCATCACTGGTGCGTGGCTGAGGGTAAATGGAGGACGATGACGATATGCCTCCCACAGAGGACAGCTTGTCCTTACCTCTGGGCAGCCTGGCACACATGAGCGACTACATGCTGAAGTGCCTGCGCAATGACAGCAGAGTTGCCCACATTTTAACGTGTGCTGACTACTGGGTGGCCACCCTGCTGGATCCCCGGTACAAAGACAACGTGCCGACCTTAATTCCCGCACTGGAGCGTGATAGGAAAATGCGCGAGTACAAACACACGCTGGTAGACTCGCTCCTGATAGCATTCCCAACTGACACGGGGGGACAAGTGGAAGCACAAGGTGAAGGCAGAGGAGGAGCAAGAGGTCACCAACACAGCTGTGTCACGGCCAGCTCCTCTGAAGGCAGGGTTAGCATGGTCGAGATGTCGAAAAGTTTTGTCACCGCGCCACAGCTAAATGCACCACCAGCTGATACGGAACGTGTTAGCAGTAGAGATGTCGAACATAAAATTTTCCGTTCGCGAACGGCGAACTTCCGCAAATGTTTGCGAACGGGCGAACCGGGCGAACCGCCATAGACTTCAATAGGCAGGTGAATTTTAAAACCCACAGGGACTCTTTCTGGCCACAATAGTGATGAAAAAGTTGTTTCAAGGGGACAAACACCTGGACTGTGGCATGCTGGAGGGGGATCCATGGCAAAACTCCCATGGAAAATTACGTAGTTGACGCAGAGTCGGGTTTTAATCCATAAATGGCATAAATCACCTAACATTCCTAAATTGTTTTGAATAACGTGCTTTAAAACATCCAGTGTGTGTATACGATCAGGTATGATGTTGTATCGGTCAAGTAGTGTAAGGGTTACGCCCGCTTCACAGTGACAGACCAAACTCTGACAGACCAAACTCCCCATTTAACGCACCGCAAACTCCCCATTTGCACAACCGCAAACTCCCCATTTGCACAAGGTTGGATACCAAGCTAGCCATGTCCCGTTCCTTGTCCTCACTGACGTCATTGAAGGTCTCTTCCTCCACCCAGCCATGTACAACACCAAGGGTCCCCTAAAAGTGACAACAAGCCCCCTGGGATGCCTGCTGTGGTGGGTCTTCCACCTCCTCAAAGCCACCTTCCTCCTCTGACTTCTCTTCTTCAGACTCCTCTCTCTGCGTTGCCGCAGGTCCAGCAATCGATGACGACAAGGCTGCTTCTGGTGGTGATGGTGACCACAACTCTTCCTCTTCATGCTCATCTATGGCCTGATCCAGCACTCTTCGCAGGGCACGCTCCACAAAGAAAACAAATGGGATGAGGTCGCTGATGGTGCCTTCGGTGCGACTGACTAGGTTTGTCACCTCCTCAAAAGGACGCATGAGCCTACAGCTATGGTGCATGAGCGTTCAGTAACGCGGCCAAAAAATACCCAGCTCCACAGAGGCTGTCCTCTTTTTTTTAAATTAAAAAAATCTGTTCCTACCAGTTTAATCTCTGTTTTGTCCCCTATCAGGGGCCGGTGTATGGAATAGATTTTAGGAACCGGGAGATGGAAAAAGATGGTTGGTCGGTCCTCTTCCTTCTAATTTGGGGCACTGCACGTGCGCCGTGCAATATACTGTGCCACCCTATATGAGTGGTGTGTTAAGTAGTACTATTCTTATCAGTTTAATCCCTGTTTCGTCCCCTATTAGGGGACGTGTATCGAATAGATTTTAGGAACTGGGAGATGGAAAAAGATGGTTGCTCGGTCCTCCTTCTTCCAATTTGGGTTACCGCGCATGCGCCGTGCAAGGTACCGTGCCACCCTATATGAGTGGTGGGAACTGGCAGTGGGCACACTACTGTCTGTGGGCCTGACACACACTGGCAGGCAACTGAAATTATATTAAAGGGTAAAAATTAAATGACTTTTTTATCTGCAAGGTACTATGCCACCCTATATGAGTGGTGTGCACACAGTACAGTCTGTGGGCCTGCGGCCTCTCACACACGGGTAGGCAACTGCAATATATATATAGAAAAAATAAAAGCAGACTGATGTACCAGCCCTAAAAAGGGCTTTTTGGGGTGCTTTCAGGATGCTGTCCTTACAGCAGATGAGTCTTTGAGGACTGGAGTGGACACAGAACACTGACCTAGCTAACGCTTTCCTATTAATTCGGCAGCAGCACCACTCTCCCTGCTCTAACTAACACTGCAGCTTCAGAATGAATCTATGATGGATGCTGTCCTTGCTTTTTGATAGGAGGTGCGATGGTCTGGGAGGGAGGGTATGCTGATTGGCCTGAATGTGTCTGCTGACTGTGAGGTACAGGGTCAAAGTTTGCTCAATGATGACATATAGGGGGCGGATCGAACATCGCATATGTTCGCCCGCCTCGACGAACGCGAACAAGCGATTTTCGCCGGGAACTGTTCGCCGGCGAATAGTTCGGGACATCTCTAGGTAGCAGGAGGCAGAATTTCAACAACATGGTGGAACAGTACATGTGCACACGCCTCCACGTACTGACTGATGGTTTGGCCCCATTCAACTTCTGGGTCTCCAAATTGTCCACATGGCCAGAGCTAGCCTTTTATGCCTTGGAGGCAGTGGCGTAGCTATAGGGGTCGCAGCGGTCGCAATTGCGACTGGGCCCCTAAGTCAGGGGGACCCACGGGGCCCCCTCTAGGAGAGAGAGTTTAAACTTTGTCATGTAAATTTAGGTCAAACACAAGGCCCGCGGGCCGAATCCGGCCCGCCAGACCTCGTCATGTGGCCCGCTATGTTAAATAAAGTAAACTTGTGCCCGCCCCTCATACATAATAGAATCACTAACTCACTAACTGCGGTCCGCTCCGGGCGCGCGGCCGGCAGCGTGACTACTTTATGAATGAATCAGGCGGCGCCGGCACGTGACGTCAGTCAGTCACGCTGCCGGCCGCGCGCCCGGCCTGTAATGGAGCGGACCGCGGTTAGTGATTAGTGATTCTAATATGTATGAGGGGCGGGCACAAGTTTACTTTATTTAACATAGATTTATTTTTGGGGAATGAGTGAGCGGCGGGGCCAGAGGACAGTGAATACACCTGGCCCTGCTGCAATTTTGAGGCAATGTGAGGGGGATCTGTGGATGGCACTTTTAAGGGGTGAGGGGTTATATAACAGTGTCATCCACAGATCCCCTATCCCATAATACTGCCATCCACAGATCCCCCTCACCCCATAACAGTGCCATCCACAGATCCCCCTCACTCCATAACAGTGCCATCCACAGATCCCCCTCACCCCATAACAGCGCCATCCACAGATGTCCCCCCCATAACAGTGCCATCCACCGATGTCCCTCCATAACAGCGCCATCCACAGATCCCCCCCATAACAGTGCCATCCACAGATCCCCCCCATAACAGCGCCATCCACAGATCCCCCCCCATAACAGTGCCATCCACCGATGTCCCTCCATAACAGCGCCATCCACAGATGTCCCCACCATAACAGCGGCATTAACAGATGTCCCCCCATAACTGCGCCATCCACAGATGTCCCCCCATAACTGCGCCATCCACAGATGTCCCCCCATAACTGCGCCATCCACAGATGTCCCCCATAACTGCGCCATCCACAGATGTCCCCCATAACTGCGCCATCCACAGATGTCCCCCATAACTGCGCCATCCACAGATGTCCCCCATAACTGCGCCATCCACAGATGTCCCCCATAACTGCGCCATCCACAGATGTCCCCCATAACTGCGCCATCCACAGATGTCCCCCATAACTGCGCCATCCACAGATGTCCCCCATAACTGCGCCATCCACAGATGGTCCCCCATAACTGCGCCATCCACAGATGTCCCCCATAACTGCGCCATCCACAGATGTCCCCCATAACTGCGCCCTCCACAGATGTCCCCCATAACTGCGCCATCCACAGATGTCCCCTATAACAGTTCAAAAATATGCATGAAGCTCTAAAAACAGTAATAATTGAATGCAGTGACAATAATTTATGATAATAAAGAGTGGACACATAGTCCTACAGATACAACCGGCCCTTTGAGGGTGACCAAACTGCTGATGCGGCCCCGATGAATTTGAGTTTGACACCCCATGCGTACTTTCCTTTCTCCTGCTCCTATAACGGAGCAGGAGAAAGAAAGTACGCATTCGGCACATAACTGAGCCGAAAGGATCCCATAGACTATAATGGCGTCCGTTAGGTGTCCGCTCCGAAGAGGATTTTGGAGCGCAGTCAAAAGTCCTGCATGCACAGCTTTTGTCTCAGCTCCAAAATCATCTTCGGAGCGGAAACCTAACGGACGCCATTATAGTCTATGCGATTCTTAGGCTCTGTTCGGCTCAGTTATGTGCTGAATGCGTACTTTCCTTTCTCCTGCTCCTATAACAGAGCAGGAGAACAGAACGGCCGAACGGGGGGGGGGGGGGGTCCCAAATCGAACTCTTGCACCAGGGCCCATGAGCCTATAGCTACGCCCCTGCTTGGAGGTGCTGGCCTGCCCTGCGGCCAGTGTATTGTCTGAACGTGTATTTAGCAGGGGCGTCATTCCAGACAAACGCAGCTGCCTGTCCACAGCCAACGTGGACAAGCTGACGTTCATAAAAATGAACCAGGCATGGATCCCACAGGATCTGTCCATCATTTTTATAACTGCCTCCCCCTCAACCATACATTCTTGTACTCCAGGGCACTTCTTTATTGAATCCTCTTTTTTTAATTGTACCATTATTTGGGGGGTAACACCAAGTTGATTGGACCTCTCCTCTGTCTGGGTGCCAGGGGCCTACATTTCATCTAATCGCCTGCTACTTTGATGCGTGACATTAACCTCTGTATGCTGTCAAATGACCTCTCCTCTGTCTGGGTGTCAGGGGCCTAAATAACTGAAAGTGGCCTGTTCCATTGGTGGGTAAGATGATGCCTGTTTTGCTGCTATATGGCCTCTCTCCTCTGTCTGGGTGCTGGGTCCTAAATAAATGAAAGTGGCCTGTTCCATTGGTGGGTAACATGAAGCCTGATTTTCTGCTATGAGACCTCTCTCCTCTGTCTGGGTGCTGGGGCCTAAATAACTGAAAGTGGCCTGTCTCCAGTGGTGGGTAACATGATGCCTGTTTTGCTGCTATGGGACCTCTCTCCTCTGTCTGGTTGCTGGGGCTTAAATTACTGAAAGTGGCCTGTTCCAATTGTGGGTAACATGATGCCTCTTTTGCTGCTATGGGACCTTTCTCCTCTGTCTGGGTGCCAGGGGCCTACATTTCAGATAATCGCCTGATGCTTTAGTGGGTGACATTATCCTCTTTTTTATGTCGAATGACCTCTAGAGATGAGCGAACATTAAAAAAAAGTCCGTTGTTCGGCGTTCGGGTGGTGGTAAGTCGCTCATCCCGTTATGGATTCCACTATAGCGGCATATGGAATCCATAAGGGGCGGCTGCCACCAACCCGAACTTTTGCACAGCCGAAGGACCTGGGGTGACGTCACTGTCATGTGATCAGTGCAGGGGCGTGGCTTAGCACTGGATTTGATCCCGTGCTGAGCCACGCCCCCTGCACTGATCACATGACAGTGACGTCACCCCAGGTCCTTCGGCTGTGCAAAAGTTCGGGTTGGTGGCAGCCGCCCCTTATGGATTCCATATGCCGCTATAGTGGAATCCATAACGGGATGAGCGACTTACCACCACCCGAACGCCGAACAACGGACTTTTTTAATGTTCGCTCATCTCTAATGACCACAACTCTGTCAGGGGCCTATATGTCGTTTAATCATTTGTTGTCTTGGTGGGAGATATTAAACTCTTTTTACTGTCAAATGACCGCCCCATTGTGTGGGTGTCAGGGGCCTATATTTCGTTTACTTGCTTGCTGTCTTGGTGGGAGACATTTAACTCTTTTTACTGTCAAATGACTGCCCCATTGTGTGGGTGTCAGGGGCCTATATTTTGTTTAATCATTTGTTGCTTTGGTGGGTGACATTATCCTCTTTATACTGTCAAATGACCTCTACATTGTCTGGTTGTCAGGGGCCTATATTTCGTTTCATCGCTTTCTGCATTGGTGGGAGACATTAAACTCTTTATACTGTCAAATGACCTCTCCTCTGTCTGGGTGTCAGGGGCCTACATAAATGATAATGGCCTGTTCCATTGCAGGTTGACCTAAGGCCTCTGTTGCTGTTACGGGACCGCTCTCCTCTTTGCGGGTGCCATGGTCCTCCTGAATTAGTAAATGAGGCCTGTGGCACTGCTGGGTGAAATCAATACTGATTTGTCATGATTGTAACTCTCCTCTTTGTGGGTGCCATGGGTCTGAATCTGTGAATGAGGCCTGTGGCATTGCTTGGTGAAATCAATACTGTCTTGGCGTGATTTTAACTCTCCTATTTGTGGGTCCCGTGGGCCTGAATGTTTGAATAAGGCCTGTGGCCCTGCAGGCAGACATGATTCCTTCTTGGCTGTGATGACAACTTTAACTCCCATGTATGGTTGCCATTGGCCTGAGTCTGTGAGTGAGGCCTGTGACACTGCTGGCAGACATGAATCCTTCTTGGCTGTGATGTGAACTTCAACTCCCATGTATGGTTGCCATGGCCCTGAGTGTGTTAATGAGGCCTGTGGCACTGCAGGCAGACATGAATCCTTTTTGGCTGTGATGAGAACTTCAACTCCCATAGCATTCCCACCTGACGCCACCCCAACCTCCTATTACCCCTCCTCCTCCAAGTTGCCAATTGATATGGGTAATTTTTATTTATTTTATTTTAAGTCATTTCCCTATCCACATTTGTTTGCAGTGGATTTACCTACATTTTGTGGCCTTTTGCAGCCCTCTAGCCCTTTCCTGGGCTATTTTACAGCCTTTTTTGTGCCCAAAAGTTTGGGTCCCCATTGACTGCAATCGGGTTCGGGTTCGAGTTTGGATCCCGAACCCGAACATTTTTGTGAAGTTCGGCCGAACTTTTCGAACCTGAACATTCAGGTGTTCACTCAACTCTAGAAGGGTACAGTTCTTCATTGACTAGACTTGACTAGACACACCTGCCTACACCGTAACAAAACTTACAAATCACTAGTCAGACCACACATGGAGTACTGTGTACAGTTCTGGGCTCCTGTGAACAAGACAGACATAGCAGAGCTGGAGAGGGTTCAGAGGAGGGCAACTAAAGTAATAACTGGAATGAGGGATCTACAGTACCCTGAAAGGTTATCAAAATTAGGGCTATTCACTTTAGAAAAAAGACGACTGAGGGGAGATCTAATAACTATGTATAAATATATCAGGGGTCAGTACAGAGATCTGTCCCATCATCTATTTATCCCCAGGACTGTGACTGTGACAAGGGGACATCCTCTGCGTCTGGAGGAAAGAAGGTTTGTACACAAACATAGAAAAGGATTCTTCACTGTAAGAGCAGTGAGACTATGGAACTCTCTGCCTGAGGAGGTGGTGATGGTGAGTACAGTAAAGGAATTCAAGAGGGGACTGGATTTATTTCTGGAGTGTAATAATATTACAAGCTACAGCTACTAGAGAGGGTTCGTTGATCCAGGGAGTTATTCTAATTGCCTGATTGGAGTCGGGAAGGAATTTTTTTTCCCTTAAGTGGGGAAAATTGGCTTCTGCCTCACAGGTTTTTTTGCCTTCCTCTGGATCAACATGTAGGAAACAGGCCGAACTGGATGGACAAATGTCTTTTTTCGGTCTTATATACTATGTTACTATGTTACTATGTTACCACCAAAGGCAAACAGTGGCTGATGCATAGCGCTCTCCTTGACGTCTCCAACATTGTTGACGGCCATTATTTCTGCTCAGCGTGAATCGACTTTCATCAGTGATTAACACTGAGGACCACTTGTTCCTCGTCCAGCGTAGATGCTTCCTGGTCCATGCAAGACGATGACGCCTTTGGTCAGGTACTCTTGTAGGTCGTCTAGTACGCAGACCATGCTGATGTAAACCATTTTGAATGGTCTGACGTGACACTTGGGTGCCTCTCACCTCCCTTAAATGTTCCTGGAGTTGTGTGGAATTCATCATCCGGTTCCACACAGCATTGTTAACAACGAAGCGATCATCAGTGTGGGATGTGGCCAAAGGACATCCACTTCTGTGCCTTTCTGTGACTCTTCCAGTATTATCTGTATTTCTGTGTCAACCTGCTAACAACACTCTGTGACACTCTAAGCTCAGTGGCCACTTCCGTCTGAGAACATCCTGCGTCTACTACTGATCAATTGTTAAGTAGTGATGAGCAGGAGATGCCATATTCGATTTTGCAATATTTCGCGAATATTCGATTGAATATTCGTCATATATTCGTCAAAATCGAATATTCGCCATTATTCTATAAATTGTGAATGTTACGCGAATTTATATTTGCATCGCGAATGAAACTTAGAGCTGAGTTCCTAATGGTTGTAACTAGAGATGAGCGAACACCTGGATGTTCGGGTTCGAGAGGTTCGGCCGAACTTCCGGAAAATGTCCGGGTTCGTGATCCGAACTCAACCCGAACTTCATCCCGAACCCGAACCCCATAGAAGTCAATGGGGACCCGAACTTTTGGGCACTAAAAAGGCTGTAAAAGACACCCAGAGGGATAATATACCGCAATAAACGCATTGCGATTACAACTTTGAGCTAACGATCACCATGGGAACGCCTCCTCCAGTAGAATGTACTGTCGGATCTGAGAATTAAGTTGAAATCGCAATGCGATTCTTATATATTTGCTTAATCAGCATTGCTAAATAATTCCATCCATATCGTTAACTTACTGAGTCAGTAAGTTAACGAATATGGATGGAATTATTTAGCAATGCTAAGTTGAAACGGCAATGCGATTAAGCAGAGATATAATAATCGCATTGCGATTTCAACTTAATTCTCACATCCGACAGTACATTCTACTGGAGGAGGCGTTCCCATGGTGATCGGTAGCTCAAAGTTGTAATCGCAATGCGATTAAGCAAATACATAAGAATCGCATTGCGATTCCAACTTTTTAGTACTCAACTTTTAAAATCGTACACCACTTTAAGTTCCAAAGTTGCAATCGCGTTCGAATAGAACTTAAAGCTGTCTCTTAGTCAGTTTTAGTATTGGTGTGCTGTAATAGAAGTTACATTCGTACGCGAATATAACTTAGAGCAATACAGTCAACTTTACACTGTTAGTTTTATTATCGCGATAATACAACTATTCAAGAATCGTGTACGTGCGTCCAGGGCTGGGACAAGGCCCACCACCAACAGAGGCTGAGCTGCCCAAGTGCGCCCCCCCCCCACCGCCCCCCCCACTGCGGCTCCCGGGGCGCTCCAGAATGACGTCAGAGCGTTCCACGCACATGGATCACGTGATCCATGCGCATGGGGTGCTCTGACATCATTCTGGAGCGCCCGGAGCCGCACGGACTGTAAGTATAATTCTCCCCGCTCCCCACTACACTTTACCATGGCAACCAGTCCTGGCTGCCATGGTAACACTGAAAGCATTTTGAAGAATGATCCATCTTCAAATGCTTTCAGTTCTCTTTGCGTTGTGACAGATCCGGCGGGTACTTCCGGCGACGGAAGTGCATGCTGGATCCTAACAACGCAAGTGTGAAAGAGGCCTTATCAGAATATAAAAGTATGAATTTTATTAAATAGAACAGGTAAGGGGCATATGGATAAATTCAGCTGACATTAGCAAATAGCTAATGTCAGCTGACAGCTAGTGAAAAAATGGTCAAATGGGGGTGAGTGAACTACTAGTTTTGAAGCCCTGTCAGTGCAGTGTGTCAGACAGTAACAGTACATCAATGCTTGCCTTAAAGGGAATCTGTCACCAGGTTTGAGCCCTGTCAGCTAAACATATGCTGACGTTCAGGGTCTCATTAGCATGCCTAATATGGGCTCATCTAAACAAATGGTAGCGTAATTTTGTCAAAAAACAGGTTTAACTAACCTGTCAATCACACATATAAGGAGCCCAAGGGAGGTCCAGCGATGCAGGGTGCCCGGCCGCGAACATCGCTGTATGTGGCCAGCGCCGCCTCCTAATGCTCCGTGCCGCCTCTCCCTCCCCTCCTCCTGCTGTAAGCGCTGGCTCGTACGCACACGGCGCGTGCGCACTTCACTTGAAGAAGCCGATCCAAGAAGTCCGCACGGGTGCATGCCTGTGCGCACGCGCGGACTTCTTGGATCGGCTTCTTCAAGTGAAGTGCGCACGCGCGTGTGCGTACGAGCCAGCGCTACAGCAGGAGGAGGGGAGGAGAGGCGGCACGGAGCATTAGGAGGCGGCGCTGGCCACATACAGCGATGTCTGCGGCCGGGCACCCTGCATCGCTGGACCTCCCCTTGGGCTCCTTATATGTGTGATTGACAGGTTAGTTAAACCTGTTTTTTGACAAAATTACGCTACCATTTGTTTAGATGAGCCCATATTAGGCATGCTAATGAGACCCTGAACGTCAGCATATGTTTAGCTGACAGGGCTCAAACCTGGTGACAGATTCCCTTTAAGACAAGCTGAGGCTGAGCCTCTGACTGAGACAGTGACAGTCAGTCACACATACCTCCAGTCCTCTCCTCTCTCCTTGGCTGAGGCTGAGCCACTGAGGGATTTATCACCTTCATGTTATCAGACCTGCTGACTGAGTCCTGTCGGTTAGTGTGAGAGCAGCAGGAAGTGATGTCACCACTGCTCTGCTACACACTACACAGAGATTGAGAGAGGGAGGGGCGGAGTCTGGGGGAGCAGCAGCACGGCCATCCATCCAGGAAACATCGATGGCAGAGCAGACAGAGAGAGAGAGAGTAAGTTCTCACACAGCAGCTGATCGCAGCAGCCGGGTCCCGATGTGTCCCTGCGCCTGTGGCCACCAGCTCTCTCTCTGCCACTGCCATCTCAATAATAATCATCTGCCTGGGTCTGAGAAAGCCTTAGGTCAGTGGCCTGCCTGCCGCCCAGAGGCTGGGGAGCTGGCCTGCGCCCTGACGCTGGAGCGCCCTGAGGCTGGAGCCTCCCCAGCCTCTGTGTCGGCCCGGCCCTGCGTGCGTCTGTACGTGTGTGCGTTACCTCGGACACTATTCTATTTTGCCAGCCACAGCTGAAACCACTGATTTATGGTATTGCTATTTTGGCAACTGAATTTAACCCCAGAAAATAATCTATCCTTTGCCAGACAGCAGACAGTATTATACTTGTCTAGCCAAAGCTGGAACACCAGATTTAGGGGATTGGTATTTGGGCAATTGTATTTAACCCCTTAATAAAATATAGAAATTTCTTTCCTGAGTTTCTAGGGGTGACAATTAGCACAGCCAAGCCCCTGATGTAGGATATAGCAAAAAAAAAAAACTAGTATTGATGGATTGATGGACTTGGTGGCAGCTTCTTCTGGCGCACCACAAGTCACAAAATGGCCGCCGATCAACCCAGAAAATAAGTGACAGAAAACGCTCTGTGCAGCCTAAAAACCAGCGAGCAAGGTGCTGTTGCTGACTTTAACCTGCCTAATCTCGCCCTGATAGAAGCTGCGTCCTCTCCCTACACTAATCAGAGCAGTGTGACGTGCGGCGCTACGTGACTCCAGCTTAAATAGAGGCTGGGTCACATGCTGCACTTGGCCAATCACAGCCATGCCATTAGTAGGCATGGCTGTGATGTGCTCTTAGGGCAAGAAGTAAAACGCTAGCTGATTGGCTGCTGTGCAGCCCTTCAGAAAGCGGGAAGTAATCGACGAACACCGAACCCGAACCCGAACTTTTTTGAAAATGTCCGGGTTCAGGTCCGTGTCACGGACACCCCAAAATTCGGTACGAACCCGAACTATTCTCGAACTGTTCGCTCAACACTAGTTGTAACTTGTATTGCTAGAATTGACGAAGATAACGAATATCACGAATATAGCACTATATTCTCAATCTTCATTATATTCTAGCAACACAACCATTAGAAACCCAGCTTTAAGTTGAGTTCGCAATGTGAGTATATGTTCACATTGTGAATTAAACTTAGAGCTTAGTTCCTAATGGTTGTATTGCTAGAATATGACCAAGATTGAGAATATAGTGCTATATTTGTGATATTCTTATCTTCGTCATTTCTAGCAATACAAGTTACAACCATTAGGAACTCAGCTCTAAGTTTCATTCGCAAAGCGAACATATAATCGCATTGCGAATTGAGCTTAGAGTCAATTCCTAATGGTTGTATTGCTAGAATATAACGAAGATGACGAATATCACAAATTCACGAATATAGCACTATATTCTCAATCTTCGTTATATTCTAGCAATACAACCATTAGGAACTCAGCTCTAAGGTGATTTCGCAATGCGAGTATATGTTCACATTGCGAATTCCACTTAAAGCTGGGTTCCTAATAGTTGTATTGCTAGAATATAACGAATATCGCAATGCGAATAATTCAGGTTATATTAATCGCATTGCGATTACAACTTAGTCAAATTTGTGAGATCGTGATTCTCACATCCGACAGTACATTTTAGCATGGAGGCGTTCCCATGCTCACGGGAAGTCGGCAGAACCGGCAACGGGCATTGACTGGAGCGGGCAGGGAGCCAGGAATCCTCTGGACAGGTAAGAACAGCTTTTGGGAAGTGGGAAGACAACCAGTGAGCAATTATGATTAACAACTAAAAAAAACCAAAAAACGAATATTTGAAATAGCGAATATTTAGCGCTATATTCGCAAATTATCAAATTTGCGATATTCGCGATAAAAATTTGCTATTCGAATATTAGCGCTCAACACTATTGTTAAGTGTCATCTTGGTCTCATGATGTCAAAATGTGAACAGCATGATGAGGAGGACTGTTTAACCACTTCAGCCCCCCTAGCTTAAACCCCCTTAATGACCAGGCCACTTTTTACAATTCCGCACTACACTACTTTCACCGTTTATTGCTCCGTCATACAAATTACCACCCAAATGAATTTTACCTCCTTTTCTTCTCACTAATACAGCTTTCATTTGGTGGTATTTCATTCTTGCTGACATTTTTACTTTTTTTGATATTTAACTTTTTTTGATGAAATTGTTGCAAAAAAACGACATTTTTCACTTTCTGTTGTAAATTTTTTCTAATAACACTATATTTCAATTTAAATTTTTCTCTAAATTTATTGTTCTACATGTCTTTGATAAAAAAAATGCAATAAGTGTATATTTATTGGTTTGGGTAAAAGTTATAGGGTTTACAAACTATGGTGCAAAAAAGTGAGTTTCCGCACTTTGATTTTCTGAGCACCTGTCCTGTTTCCTGACGTACTACAATGCCCAGACAGAAGAAACACTCCATAAGTGACCCCATTTCGGAAAGTAGACACCTAAGGTATTCACTAAGGGGCATAGTGAGTTCATGGAATTTTTTATATTTTGTCACAAGTTAGCGGAAAATGAATTTTTTTCAAAAATTTCATTTTCCGCTAACTTGTGTCAAAAATAAAACTTCCATGAACTTACTATGCCCCTCAGCGAATACCTTGGGGTGTCTACTTTCTAAAATGGGGTCACTTGTGAGGTTTTTCCACTGCCCTGGCGTTTGAGGGTCTCCGCAATCATTACACGTATGGCCAAAATTAGGAGTTTTTGCTATTTTCCTTATATTATGCACACAGGTAATGAGAATTTATTTTTCCGTTCAGCCGCTGGGCTGAAAGAAAAAAATGAACGTCACTAGAGATGAGCGAACACCTGGATGTTCGGGTTCGAGAGGTTCGGCCGAACTTCCGGAAAATGTCCGGGTTCGTGATCCGAACTCAACCCGAACTTCATCCCAAACCCGAACCTCATAGAAGTCAATGGGGACCCGAACATTTGGGCACTAAAAAGGCTGTAAAAGACTCCCGGAAAGGGCTAGAGGGCTGCAAAAGGCAGCAAAATGTAGGTAAATCCCCTGCAAACAAATGTAGATAGGGAAATGATGACTTAACATAAAATAAAATAAAATTAACCAATATTAATTGGAGTTAGGTCCCATAGCACAGAATCAGGCTTCAAATCACCCACCAATGGAGAAGGTCGCTTACTATTATTTCGACCCCAGCATCCAGACAAAGGAGAGAGGTCCCATAGCAGAGAATCTGGCATCATATCAACCACCACAGGAGAAGGCCACTTTCAGTGACTTAGGCCTTAGCACCCAGACAGAGGAGACATGTCAGATAGCACAAGCATTACATTTATACCATCCAGCACAGGAGAAGGCCACTTTTAGTTACTTTGACCCCTGCACCCAGAAAGAGGAGAGAGGCCCCATAGCACATATTCAGGCATCATATCACCCACCACAGGAGTAGGCCACCATTTAGTTAATTTGACCCCTGCACCCATGTCAGCTGGTACAAGCATCAGTTTTACATCACCCAGCACAAGAGAAGGCCACTTTTAGAGACTTTGACCCCTGCACCCAGACGGAGGAGAGAGGTTTTCACAGCAGAGAATCAGGCATTTAGATCACCCACCACAGGAGTAGGCCATCATTTAATGGGACCCCGGCAACCATGTCAGATGGCACAAGCATCAGTTTCACATCACCCAGCACAAGAGAAGGCCACTTTGAGAGACTTTGACCCCTGCACCCAGACGGAGGAGAGAGGTTTCACAGCAGAGAATCAGGCATTTAGATCACCCACCACAGGAGTAGGCCACCATTTAATGGGACCCCGGCAACCATGTCAGATGGCACAAGCATCAGTTCTACATCACCCAGCACAGGAGAAGGCGACTTTGAGAGACTTTGACCCCTGCACCCAGACGGAGGAGAGAGGTTTCACAGCAGAGAATCAGGCATTTAGATCACCCACCACAGGAGTAGGCCACCATTTAATGGGACCCTGGCAACCATGTCAGATGGCACAAGCATCAGTTTTACATCACCCAGCACAGGAGAAGGCCACTTTGAGAGACTTTGACCCCTGCACCCAGACGGAGGAGAGAGGTTTCACAGCAGAGAATCAGGCATTTAGATCACCCACCACAGGAGTAGGCCACCATTTAATGGGACCCCGGCAACCATGTCAGATGGCACAAGCATCAGTTTTACATCACCCAGCACAGGAGAAGGCCACTTTGAGAGACTTTGACCCCTGCACCCAGACGGAGGAGAGAGGTTTCACAGCAGAGAATCAGGCATTTAGATCACCCACCACAGGAGTAGGCCACCATTTAATGGGACCCCGGCAACCATGTCAGATGGCACAAGCATCAGTTTTACATCACCCAGCACAGGAGAAGGCCACTTTGAGAGACTTTGACCCCTGCACCCAGACGGAGGAGAGAGGTTTCACAGCAGAGAATCAGGCATTTAGATCACCCACCACAGGAGTAGGCCACCATTTAATGGGACCCCGGCAACCATGTCAGATGGCACAAGCATCAGTTTTACATCACCCAGCACAGGAGAAGGCGCACTTTGAGAGACTTTGACCCCTGCACCCAGACGGAGGAGAGAGGTTTCACAGCAGAGAATCAGGCATTTAGATCACCCACCACAGGAGTAGGCCACCATTTAATGGGCACCCCGGCAACCATGTCAGATGGCACAAGCATCAGTTTTACATCACCCAGCACAGGAGAAGGCCACTTTGAGAGACTTTGACCCCTGCACCCAGACGGAGGAGAGAGGTTTCACAGCAGAGAATCAGGCATTTAGATCACCCACCACAGGAGTAGGCCACCATTTAATGCTTGGACCCCGGCAACCATGTCAGATGGCACAAGCATCAGTTTTACATCACCCAGCACAGGAGAAGGTGCACTTTGAGAGACTTTGACCCCTGCACCCAGACGGAGGAGAGAGGTTTCACAGCAGAGAATCAGGCATTTAGATCACCCACCACAGGAGTAGGCCACCATTTAATGGGACCCCGGCAACCATGTCAGATGGCACAAGCATCAGTTTTACATCACCCAGCACAGGAGAAGGCCACTTTGAGAGACTTTGACCCCTGCACCCAGACGGAGGAGAGAGGTTTCACAGCAGAGAATCAGGCATTTAGATCACCCACCACAGGAGTAGGCCACCATTTAATGGGACCCCGGCAACCATGTCAGATGGCACAAGCATCAGTTTCACATCACCCAGCACAGGAGAAGGCCACTTTGAGAGACTTTGACCCCTGCACCCAGACGGAGGAGAGAGGTTTCACAGCAGAGAATCAGGCATTTAGATCACCCACCACAGGAGTAGGCCACCATTTAATGGGACCCCGGCAACCATGTCAGATGGCACAAGCATCAGTTTTACATCACCCAGCACAGGAGAAGGCCACTTTGAGAGACTTTGACCCCTGCACCCAGACGGAGGAGAGAGGTTTCACAGCAGAGAATCAGGCATTTAGATCACCCACCACAGGAGTAGGCCACCATTTAATGGGACCCCGGCAACCATGTCAGATGGCACAAGCATCAGTTTCACATCACCCACCACAAGAGAAGGCCACTTTGAGAGACTTTGACCCCTGCACCCAGACGGAGGAGAGAGGTTTTCACAGCAGAGAATCAGGCATTTAGATCACCCACCACAGGAGTAGGCCATCATTTAATGGGACCCCGGCAACCATGTCAGATGGCACTTGTATCACATTTATATCACCCAGCACATGACAAGGCCACTTTCAGTGAGTTAGGCCTTAGCAACGAGAGAGGAGACAGGTCAGATAGCACAAGCATCAGTTTTACTGATCACCCACTACAGGAGTCGGCCACCTTTAGTTAATTTGATAGCTTCAACCATGTCAGATGGCACTTGTATCACATTTTTATCACCCAGCACATGACAAGGCCACTTTCAGTGAGTTAGGCCTTAGCACCGACACAGAGGAGACAGGTCAGATAGCACAAGCATCAGTTTTACATCAACCACCACAGGAGAAGGGCACTTTTAGAGACTTTGACCCCTGCAGCCACACGGAGGAGAGAGGTCCCACAGCAGAGATTCAGGCATTTATATCAGCCAGCACAGGAGAAGGCCGCTTTCAGTGACTTAGGCCTTAGCACCGACACAGAGGAGACAGGTCAGATAGCACAAGCATCAGTTTTACTGATCACCCACCACAGGAGTAGGGCACCTTTAGTTAGACTTTGATAGCCTGCAACCATGTCGGAGAGAGGTCCACAGCATAGTATTCAGGCATTTATATCAGCCAGCACAGGAGAAGGCCACTTTCAGTGACTTAGGCCTTAGCACCGACACAGAGGAGACAGGTCAGATAGCACAAGCATCAGTTTTACATCAACCACCACAGGAGAAGGGCACTTTTAGAGACTTAGGCCTTAGCACCGACACAGAGGAGACAGGTCAGATAGCACAAGCATCAGTTTTACATCAACCACCACAGGAGAAGGCCACTTGTAGAGACTTTGACCCCTGCAGCCACACGGAGGAGAGAAGTCCCACAGCAGAGATTCAGGCATTTATATCAGCCAGCACAGGAGAAGGCCGCTTTCAGTGACTTAGGCCTTAGCACCGACACAGAGGAGACAGGTCAGATAGCACAAGCATCAGTTTTACATCAACCACCACAGGAGAAGGCCACTTGTAGAGACTTTGACCCCTGCAGCCACACGGAGGAGAGAAGTCCCACAGCAGAGATTCAGGCATTTATATCAGCCAGCACAGGAGAAGGCCGCTTTCAGTGACTTAGGCCTTAGCACCGACACAGAGGAGACAGGTCAGATAGCACAAGCATCAGTTTTACATCAACCACCACAGGAGAAGGGCACTTTTAGAGACTTTGACCCCTGCAGCCACACGGAGGAGAGAGGTCCCACAGCAGAGATTCAGGCATTTATATCAGCCAGCACAGGAGAAAGCCGCTTTCAGTGACTTAGGCCTTAGCACCGACACAGAGGAGACAGGTCAGATAGCACAAGCATCAGTTTTACATCAACCACCACAGGAGAAGGGCCTTTTTTTAGAGACTTTAACCCCTGCAGCCACACGGAGGAGACATGTCAGACAGCACAAGTATAACATTCATATCACCCAGCACAGGAGAAGGACACTTTCATGTACTTTGGCCCCGGCACCCAGACAGAGGGAAGGTTCATTCAACTCTGGGTTGCACCCCAAGATCCTACTTAATTTCAAAAATTGATTTTTCAATGAAGAAGTGGCCAGGAGTACAAGACAACATTGTTTAAGGCAGTTATTAAGGACTTCTCTGCACAAGGGAGGGTCAGGTCTTGTGGGATCCATGCCTGGTTCATTTTTATAATTGGCTGCGGACAGGCGGCTGCGTTTGTCAGTAATGACGCCCCCTGCCGTGCTGAATACACGTTCAGATAAAACGCTGGCCGCCGGGCAGGCCAGCACCTCCAAGGCATAACATGCTAATTCTGGCCACGTGGACAATTTGGAAACCCAGAAGTTGAATGGGGCCGAACCATCCGTCAGTACGTGGAGTTGTGTGCAGACGTACTGTTCAACCATGTTAGTGAAATGTTGCCTCCTGCTAACACGTTCCGTATCAGGTGGTGGGGCAGTTAGCTGTGGCGTGGAGACAAAACTTTTCCACATTTCTGCCATGCTAACCCTGCCCTCAGAGGAGCTGGCCGTGACACTGCTGCGTGGGCGACCTCTAGCTACTCCTCTGCCTTGGCCTTGGCCTTCCACCTGTTCCCCTGTGACAGTTGGGAATGCTCTCAGGAGCGCGTCTACCAGTGTGCGCTTGTACTCGCGCATCTTCCTATCACGCTCCAGTGCAGGAAGTAAAGTGGGCACATTGTCTTTGTACCGTGGATCCAGCAGGGTGGCCACCCAGTAGTCAGCACACGTTAAAATGTGGGCAACTCTGCTGTCGTTGCGCAGGCACTGCAGCATGTAATCGCTCATGTGTGCCAGGCTCCACAGAGGTAAGGACAAGCTGTCCTCTGTGGGAGGCGTATCGTCATCATCCTCTGTATCCCCCAGCCACGCACCAGGGATGTGCCTGCGCTGTGCTGGGTGCCACCCGCTGTGAACCTGCTTCATCCTCATCCTCCTCCACCTCCTCCTCATCCTCATCCTCCTCGTCCTCCAGTAGTGGTCCCTGGCTGGCCACATTTGTACCTGCCCTCTGCTGTTGCAAAAACCTCCCTCTGAGCCACTTCTAACAGACTGGCCTGAAAGTGCTAAAAACGACCCGTCATCCTCCTCCTCCTCCTCCTGGCCCTGGCCCACCTCCTCTTCCATCATCGCCCTAAGCGTTTTCTCTAGGAGACATAGAATTGGTATTGTCACGCTGATAACAGTGGCATCGCCACTGGCCATGTTGGTGGCGTACTCGAAACAGCGCAACAGGGCACACAGGTCTCGCATGGAGGCCCAATCATTGGTGGTGAAGTGGTGCTGTTCCGCAGTGCGACTGACCCGTGCGTGCTGCAGCTGAAACTCCACTATGGCCTGCTGCTGCTCGCACAGTCTCTCCAGCATGTGCAAGGTGGAGTTCCACCCGGTGGGCACGTCGCATATTAGGCGGTGACCCGGAAGGCCGAAGTTCCGCTGTAGCGCTGACAGGCGAGCAGCGTCAGGATGTGAACGCCGGAAGCGCGCACAGACGGCCCGCACTTTATGCAGCAGCTGTGACATGTCTGGGTAGTTGTGAATGAACTTTTGCACCACCAAATTCAGCACATGCGCCAGGCAAGGGATGTGCGTCAAACCGGCTAGTCCCAGAGCTGCCACGAGATTTCGCCCATTATCGCACACCACCAGGCCGGGCTTGAGGCCCACCGGCAGCAACCACTGGTCGGTCTGTTGTTCAATACCCTGCCACAACTCCTGCGCGGTGTGGGGCCTGTCCCCCAAACATATGAGTTTCAGAATGGCCTGCTGACGTTTACCCCGGGCTGTGCTGAAGTTGGTGGTGAAGGTGTGTGGCTGACTGGATGAGCTGGTGGAAGCAGAGGAGGAGGAGGAAGCCGAGTAGGAGGAGGAGGAAGCCGAGTAGGAGGAGGAGGCTACAGGAGGCAAAGAATGATGCCCTGTGATCCTTGGCGGCGGAAGGACGTGCGCCAAGGAACTCTCCGCCTGGGGCCCAGCCGCCACTACATTTACCCAGTGTGCAGTTAGGGAGATATAGCGTCCCTGGCCGTGCTTACTGGTCCACGTATCTGTGGTTAGATGGACCTTGCCACAAATGGCGTTGCGCAGTGCACACTTGATTTTATCGGACACTTGCATGTGCAGGGAAGGCACAGCTGTCTTGGAGAAGTAGTGGTGGCTGGGAACCACATACTGGGGGACAGCCATGCCATCAGCTGTTTGAAGCTGTCTGTGTCCACCAGCCGGAATGACAGCATTTCAAAGGCCAGTAGTTTAGAAATGCTGGCATTCAGGCCAAGGGCTCGAGGGTGACTAGGTGGGAATTTGCGCTTCCTCTCAAAGGTTTGAGAGATGGAGAGCTGAACACTGCTGTGTGAAATAGTGGAGACGCTAGGTGACGGTGGCGGTGGTGGTGTCGGTGGCACATCCTCTGTTTGCTGCTCGGCAGGTGGCAACATTCCTCTCGAGGCGGAAGCCGAGGCAGCAGCGGTAGAGGGAGCAGGGGGAGCCTGAGCGGGTTCCTTGTTTTTAAGGTGTGTACTCCACTGCAGTTCATGCTTTGCATGTAGATGCCTGATCATGCAGGTGGTGCTCAGGTTAAGAACGTTAATGCCTCGCCTCAGGGTCTGATGGCACAGCGTGCAAACCACTCTGGTCTTGTCGTCAGCACATTGTTTGAAGAAGTGCCATGCCAGGGAACTCCTTGAAGATGCCTTTGGGGTGCTGGGTCCCTGTTGGCGCTGGCCAATAGCAGGCGAACTCTCTGGACGGCGGCTGTTCTGCTTTTGCTCCCTGCTCCCTCTTTGGCTTCGCTGTTGTCTCGGTCTCACCACTGCCTCTTCCTCTGAACTATTTAAGTCAGTGGCACGACCTTCAGTCCATGTGGGGTCTAAGACCTCATCGTCCTCTGCATCGTCTTCCACCCAGTCTTCCTCCCTGACCTCCTCCTGTTCAGTCTGCACACTGCAATAAGACGCGGCAGTGGGCACCAGTGTTTCGTCATCATCAGAGACTCGGTCACTCTGCTGTGGTGGTATTCCCATGTCCTCATCATCTGGATACATAAGTGGTTGTGCGTCAGTGCATGGAATGTCTTCCACCGCTGGGGAAGGGCTAGGTGGACGTCCCTGGAAAACCGTGGGAGCAGAGTCTTCAAACAGAATAAGAGACTGCTGCATAACTTGAGGCTCAGCCAGTTTCCCTGATATGCATAGGGGTGATGTGACAGACTGATGGGCTTGGTTTTTAGGTGCCACCTGTGCGCTTTCCGCAGAAGACTGGGCGAAAGACAATGTGGTGAACCTGCTGGAAGCACTGTCGGCCACCCAATCGACTAATGCCTGTACCTGATCAGGCCTTACCATCCTCATAACGGCATTGGGCCCCACCAAATATCGCTGTAAATTCTGCCGGCTACTTAAGGGAGTTGGTTCACTACTTTGTGCGCCTGAGGCCGAACGGCCACGTCCTCTGCCAGCAACAGAGGCTCCACGGACACCACCACGACCGCGTCCTCGTCCCTTAATAGAATGTTTCCTCATTGTTGCGATTCAACTCGCACCACAATAAAATATATTGTTTTTTAGCCCCAAAATTCCCACACTGGAAGATATAATTCTTTTTTCCGGTATTAATTACAACAAATTGGACACCAGAAATTTTAAAATGCTAGTTTTGGTACATAGATTCCCACACGGGGAGATATAATTCCTTTTTACATGAGTAAAAACGTTAGGCCTACTGTTTCTCGTGTAACTAACACCAGATTGATTAAATTGGCCTTTTTTTCACCAAAATTACAACACTGGACAATGTAATGCCTTTTTGCGGTATTAATTCCTTTTTACAGGAGTAAAAACGTGAGGCCTACTGTTTCTGGTCTAACAAACACCAGATTGATTAAATTGGGCTTTTTTTCACCAAAATTACAACACTGGACAATGTAATGCCTTTTTGCGGTATTAATTACAAGAAGACTGCTGCTAATTGGACACCAGAATTTTTAAAATGCTAGTTTGTGTACATAAATTCCCACACTGGAAGATATAATTCCTTTTTCCGGTATTAATTACAAGAAAACTGCTGCAAATTAGACACCAGAAATTTTAATATGCTAGTTTTGGTACATAGATTCCCACACGGGGAGATATAATTCCTTTTACATGAGTAAAAACGTGAGGCCTACTGTTTCTGGTGCTAACAAACACCAGATTGATTAAATTGGCCTTTTTTCACCAAAATTACAACACTGGACAATGTAATGCCTTTTGCGGTATTAATTCCTTTTTACAGGAGTAAAAATGTGAGGCCTACTGTTTCTGGTGCAACACCAAATTGATTAAATGCTTTTTCACAAAATTCAACACGGCAATGTAATGCCTTTCGGTATTAATTCCTTACAGGAGTAAACTGAGGCTACTATTTCTTTCACCAAAATTACAACACTGGACAATGTAATGCCTTTTGCGGTATTAATTACAAGAAGACTGCTGCTAATTGGACACCAGAATTTTTAAAATGCTAGTTTGTGTACATAAATTCCCACACTGGAAGATATAATTCCTTTTCCGGTATTAATTACAAGAAAACTGCTGCAAATTGGACACCAGAATTTTTAATATGCTAGTTTTGGTACATAGATTCCCACACGGGAGATATAATTCCTTTTACAGGAGTAAAAACGTGAGGCCTACTGTTTCTGGTCTAACAAACACCAGATTGATTAAATTGGCCTTTTTTTCACCAAAATTACAACACTGGACAATGTAATGCCTTTTTGCGGTATTAATTCCTTTTTACAGGAGTAAAAATGTGAGGCCTACTGTTTCTGGTGTAACTAACACCAAATTGATTAAATTGGCCTTTTTTTCACCAAAATTTCAACACTGGACAATGTAATGCCTTTTTGCGGTATTAATTCCTTTTTACAGGAGTAAAAACGTGAGGCCTACTGTTTCTGGTGTAACTAACACCAGATTGATTAAGTTGGCCTTTTTTTCACCAAAATTACAACACTGGACAATGTAATGCCTTTTTGCGGTATTAATTACAAGAAGACTGCTGCTAATTGGACACCAGAATTTTTAAAATGCTAGTTTGTGTACATAAATTCCCACACTGGAAGATATAATTCCTTTTTCCGGTATTAATTACAAGAAAACTACTGCAAATTGGACACCAGAATTTTTAAAATGCTAGTTTTGGTACATAGATTCCCACACGGGGAGATATAATTCCTTTTACAGGAGTAAAAACGTGAGGCCTACTGTTTCTGGTCTAACTAACACCAGATTGATTAAATTGGCCTTTTTTTCACCAAAATTACAACACTGGACGATATAATGCCTTTTTGCGGTATTAATTACAAGAGGACTGCTGGTATTTCAGAACACCGGAATTTTTAAAATGCTAGTTTTGCTAGATAAATTTCCCACACTGGGAGAAATATTGCCTAAGCCTTTTACAGTATTAATTACAACAGGAGTGCTTCTTCTGGTCTAACACCAGAATAATTTTATTATTACGGTGAAAGCTTTTTTAATTTATATTTCTGGCACATAAAAAAAAAATATTTCTGGCTGACAGTATTGGACTTGGCTGTAGTGGCACTGGCTAGCCTAGCTGGAACAGCACATTCATGGGATTTGCTATCCAAGTGGGTTACTTTCAGTTTCACCACTGATATATTAAATATCTTTGCAGTTAGTATGGGTGACACAAGCACAGCCAAACCCCTGATGTAGTATATCTATGAAAAAATCGACTATTACATGAGATTAATGGACGTTGTGGCAGCTTTTGCTGTAGCACCACAAGTCCCAAAATGGCCGCCGCCTATCAGCCCAGTAACATGTGCCAGAAAACGGTCTGCCCAGCCAGAAAAAAAAATAGACTTTGACTGAGCAGCTGAATCGCTGTTGTTCTGATTCACAGGTGTAGATTTTACACTTCTTTGGAGCTTTGGTTTAGACTCTGTGGCAGCTTGTGCTGGCGCACAACATGTCCCAAAATGGCCACCGCCGGTCAGCCCAGTTACATGTGCCAGTAAAAATCGCTCTGGCCAGTCTCAACAAAATAGTGACTTTCAGTGAACAGCTCAGCTGAGTTGTTCTGATGCACAGGTGTAGAAAGGTAGATCATTCAATCACTTCTTTATCCCTGCCTATCTCGCCCTCACAGAAGCTGCATCCTCTCCCTACACTAGTCAGAGCAGTGTGACGTGCGGCGCTACGTGACTCCAGCTTAAATAGAGGCTGGGTCACATGCTGCACTTGGCCAATCACAGCCATGCCATTAGTAGGCATGGCTGTGATGGGCTCTTAGGGCAAGAAGTAAAACGCTAGCTGATTGGCTGCTGTGCAGCCCTTCAGAAAGCGGGAAGTAATCGACGAACACCGGACCCGAACCCGAACTTTTTTGAAAATGTCCGGGTTCGGGTCCGTGTCACGGACACCCCAAAATTCGTAACGGACCCGAACGATTTTCGAACTGTTCGCTCAACACTAAACGTCACAGATTTCTTCATTCACATTGATCAATGTGGATGAAAAAATCTCTAAAAAATGTCCAAAAAAAAAAAAAAAAAGAGGGGAAAGCTGTAAAGCTGCGATCGCTAAGGGACCCTTAGGCCTCATTCACACGTCCGCAATTCTGTTCCGCAAAATTATGTAGAACGGAATTGTAGATACATTCAATTCTATGGGGACAGACTTTGTCCTGCTCGGATCCGGAATTGCGGATCCGCACTTCCGGATCCGCAAAAATATAGAACATGTCCTATTCTTTTCCGCAGTTGCGGACAAGAAAAGGCATTTTCTATATAGCTCTGGCAATGTGCGGATCCGCAAAATGGAAAAAGCAGATTGCCGGTGTCCGTGTTTTGCGGATCCGCGGATCTGCAAAACACATACGGATGTCTGAATGAGCCTTATAGGGGGTGATCAGTGACGGGGGGTGACATGGGTGATCAGTGGGGGTGACATGGGTGATCAGGGGTTAATCAGGGGTTAATCAGTGATGGGGGGTGGGGGGGTGTGTGGTGATTGGTGCACACTTTTTTTTTCCCCCTCTGGTGGTCCCAAGCAAAGGGACCACCAGAAGAGAAGGCAGCAGGCATATCAGACGCTGTTCATAAAACAGCGTCTGATATGCATTTTTTTCTAACTTATACAGCCTGCCAGCACGCGATCAGCGCTGGCAGGCTGTACTACAGTTACATGCAAGTGCGCCGATGTGTGGGCGCATCAGCGCGTCCTCTCGCGTCTCGCGAGAGGAAGCGCCGATGCGTCTAGGAGGAATAAACGGACCGCCCGCAGGACGCGATCCTGCGTACGGCGGTCGGCAAGCAGTTAACTACCAAATCTAATTGAACCAGGACATTTATTGAGCGATTCATGGATCAAACACTCTGTTGTGTATTTTAAAAAACAGCAAGTTGTGCACAAAGTACTGAAACATTGAACAGGTGGATATGTAATTTCAAATGTTTGGAGAAGGTCAAATTTTAGGTTCATCCTGAAATTTCACTCACAAGCCAAATATCCCTAACTTTTTATGCGTAGTGTATATACTGGTTTAATCAAATTGAATGACCCAAAAAAGAAATTCCAACCGTGTGGAGAATGAAATAAATGTAAACGGATGATTGATGCCTGACACCTAATATCATGTTATCACTCACAGAAAATTTGGTGCACCATCCTATGTATTGGCTAACTGATCACATTTGTACTGGTGTAATGAAATTGAACAACACGCCTCAAAAAAATTTGAACCATGTGTAAAAAAAAATAAACAGAAACAGATAATTGAGGCCTGGCACTTTATATCACGTTATCGCTCACAAATAATTTGTAGCGCTACCCTGTGTTTTGGTTTAGTTTAATTAAATTGAACTAAAAAAATAACGCCTAATATCTCATTATCACTCACTGATGGTTTTTGTCTGCAACCCTACATATTTTATACGGTTTTTAAAGCTTAAACAAAAACAATATGTAAATTAACTATGTGAGATGCCCTGCAACTGAGTTGGTTGGTTGCTATAGTATCATATGACTAACTATAGCTAACAGATAGGAGTGTCAATCTTGCCGTCACCCATGGTTACCACATGGTTATGCACTGCTCGGCTCTCTGCTTCTGGTGTTCTCTATTGATTGGGAGGTTGTGGTCTGTAGTGTGATTTCTTTCTAGCCACCTGCCACTGTGGTCCAGTTCAATTGTGTTTTCATTATACCCAATATGCTGTTTATTGTCACCTCCCGATGTTTTTGGCATACTTCCACCATAGGCTTGTATCCTATTTATTACATGTATGCATCCATATTGGCCTCTTTCCCTCACTGCGATTGATTTTTGCTCCCCCATGTTTAGATATTCTGCCTACTATATCCCTTTGATCTTAACACGATTTATTCGGGTTAGGTGGGTCTGTATACTTCACCATGGCAACTGGACGAGCATCTGCTTTTGCTACCTCCCCCAGATCTCCATTGGTTGTGCGCGTACCCTCCTCCCCCTTAGGGAGTGGCTTACAATATTTAACCCGGCAAGTGGCGCGGCCGCTTCACGGCCATCATAGCGCCGGGAGGTGCCGTCACGATACATTAGCGTGGCAGCGCCGTAGGCAGGTCTACTTTTTGTAAGTCCCTCAAGCTCCTGATGAGTTTTTTGATAAATGAAACGCGTTGAGCGTAATATATGACGGGACATTGTGTGCAGGAGACCGCTGACCTGCGTATGCACTAGTGTTCAGTTCGGTTCTAGTGTTGCCCTATAATCATTGCTGTATCTCAGTTTATCCGTGGGCATGTTCACATAGATACCGACACCGGAGCTTTCAGATTACATTGCTCTGTGTGAGACACTATAGTGCATTTTTTGATACATAGATTTCCGGCCATCTATGATTTATTAAATCATCTAGCCGGTGTATTTGTGATGTGAGTGGGATGAGGGCTTGTATTCACGACCAACACTGGCTGTGCATTTGCACGTCGTGATATACCTCCGGGCCTCTGCCCCCACTCATCATCTCTTTGTTTGTCCACCCTAGTTCTACCTTTGTAGTTTAGCTTTTAAAATCTACTAATAAAAGTTACTTTTTAGCGCCATTTTCTCTGTTATTCACATGCAACTGAGTTGGGACTAATAATTCAGGTGTTTTCACTGAGATTTAAAATGCTAGATGGTAGAACATGTGTTGTACAGTTTTACGCTTATTCTACCCCTCATCTAAAATTTTAAGATTTTGTTAAAATAGGGGGGAAAATGAAACTACTGTCCTTGCAGGTAGCTGTTTTTGATGTTTTGCAGGAGCTGCAGTTGTGCTAGGAGGCAAAGCTACCCTTAGCTCCTCACTTCTTACTACCTAGCTGACAACTTTTCCTGCCTTTTCCTATTCTACACACACAATTCTTTTTCTTCTTTGTAATTCTAGCCTTTCTCTTCACTATGCCTGGCAGTAGAATACAAGCTTGATTGATTTCTGACTGTTCTTGACTCGCTTCACAGTAGTAATATACAAATTGTGCCGTCACAGTAATAATGCCCACATTGTGTCTCCTTCACGGTAGTTGCAATGTGCCCCCCCCGGGCCGATTGTGTCCCAGGTTTTTAGGAATTGTTGTAGAAATTTCCTTGTGTCCGACGCACATATCCAAGCTTCGCTAAAAGTGCACCAAAGTACGCCAGCCACAAACAATTTCTCCCGTGCTCAGGTATAACCAACTGAATTTTTCTGCTCTGCACAGCAGATAAAAGGGAAGAGAGTAACGTGTAATTTTGTCTGCTGCGTCAGAGGAAATTTCTGCTTGGTAAAAGAACGTTTTCGCTCTCTTTGTGTAAGGACAAGGTAAGTGCTTTTTTGTTGTGTAGTTTTTGGTGGATCTGAGTTGATTGTACAGAGATTGTATGGCCAGATTATGATGTGTCTGCTGACTAGTATAGAGTATTGTGTGTTTTGTTGTAACTCCTCTGTTTTTGTGTAACTTTTATGTTAGTGTGATTTTGTAAGAGGATATTCTGGTTGGTAGAGGAAGCATTTTGTTTTAGTGTTTGTACAGGAGAAACAGCATTTAGAGGTTGCTGGATTTTGGAGACACCATCTTGTCTTTCTTAGTGTGTCCGGCCATGTGGTTTTGTCGGCCATCTTTTATTTCCTTTGTGTAAGATCATGCCATGTGGTTTTGTTGGCCATCTTTGATTTGCTTTGTGTGAAGAGCATGTGCTTTTGGCAGACATCTTGGTTAGTTTGGTGCTGCAGGTTTTAACAAGAAATTCATTTTAGTTTGAGCTGGTTCACCTTTTAGTTTTGGTGTCTATGGAAAGTGATTTGTTTGTTTTTGCCTCAAATATCAGTTTTGTCCAGTATAGTTATTTTGTCTTTCTGTAACCTTTATATGTGGAGTTTGATTTTGTTTGGTAAGTTTTGTGCCGGATATCATATCGGCTGAGTGTTCAGTTATGGTATAGCTCAGTGACCAGTCTGATACGGGAATCATTGTGTGGACGTTAGAAGTAGTGTTGATCACGAATTTTTGAAATGCGAATTTTAATCGTGAATATTTAGAATATCGCAAAATATATTCGCAATTGCGAATATTCGTTTTATGCGAATTTTTTATATGCAAATTTTCGCAAGCAAGAAAATAATGTAATTATTTTCTGATTGTGAAAATTCGCATAAAAATTCGCATAAAAATCGCATAACATTTACATAAAAATTCGCATAAACTGGCATTTAAAAGATACCTTTTAAATACCAGTTTATGCGAATTTTTATGCAAATGTATGCGAATTTTTTATGCGATTTTTCGCAATCAAGAAAATAATGACTGGAGATTACGAATTTGCGAATTTTCGAATATATGGCGAATATTCGCCCAAATATTGGCAAAATATCGCGAATTCGAATATTGCCCCTGCCGCTCATCACTAGTTAGAAGCAGATTAGTGGTGAAATTGTCTTGTGGTTGATGATTTTGCTTAGTGATTGTATATCTGTGGCTGTTACACTGGTGCTTTGTAATTCTGTGCCAAAAGTATTGGGACAACTCCTAGAGATCGATAGCAGTGTCTTTATTTTTTTGTAGCAACCATTGTGGTGTTTGTATTCCTGTACAATGGAAAGCATTTTTAAGGAAGTTGCAAAGTTGAAGAACACTAAGGCCATTGTTCAAGCTATGAAGGGATCTACTGATCCATGGCTACAGGCTCAGAATTGTGTAGCAAACCTGATCGGTACCAGAAAATGGCGCAAACGTGAAGGCAAGTATGCTCTGATTTTTGCTGCTGGGTGGTTATCGGATAAATATCAGGAGCCTTGTAAGCTGAAGCTGAGTTTGTGTCACGGTGGGGAGTGGGGGAAACCCCCCACCATGCAATGTCCGCGGCTGCTACGCCGGAAAGCAGGGAATAGGGAGCAGGTCACCCCCTGAAGCGTCCCTTATCCTCGCCCTGGTCTACTAACAGTATGAGCCAACCTAGAAGGTAGGAGGGCCCATACTACTGGAACCTAAGAGCCCTGGCATCCCTGTATCGCCCTAGGATGGTGAGAGGGCAGAGACCACCCGCTCATCCAGGACAACGGATGAGCAGGCGTCTCTAGAGGCCCCACAGCAGCCGGGAACCAGACAGTGTACGTTCGCATGACAGGTAAGTAACAGAGCAAACCAAATCCACAAAGCCCACACTTACCTGCCGCACTGGAGAAGCCGCACCAGTACCAGGACCTCCTGGACCCCCATGCGGACACCAGATGCACGGGGGAGATCCTGGCAGGACAGCACACCATCTGGTTTAAGCTATACCCCTCCAGGTAAGCAAGTCCCTTCCGGAGCAGACACACAATAACACAAACCTCCAAACAAAGCCCACACCAACACAACATACACCAGGTCGGGAAGAGCCAACAGAAGCACGCAGGAGGGGACACACAAACTGAGAAAGGGAAACAATCAATATAACAAATAAGGGTGGCTCACACAGACATAACATTCTGCCAGGGAGCAGAGCTCCTACACAGACAGACAAACAAGACCAAACTGACCTCAGGCTCCACCACACTAACATATAAGGAGGCCTGAGGTCAGATTTGTTAGGATCCACCACACCTAACAAACACACCTTAACCCCGTGCACACCAAATGGGGGAAGTGCACACAAGCAAAGGGGAGTGTCTCGCATGCTCTGAAGCACAAAGTTGCCAGCAGCAACCGCACGTGAGGCTACCACGTAATAGCCCACACGTGCGGCAACCAGAAACCATGCCGCTGGCAAGAGCATGCGAGACCCCAAATCCCAACCAAACCACCGGTCGTGGCATAGATGTTGCCAACAGCAACCGCACGTGAGGCTACCACGTAATAGCCCCCACGTGCGGCTACCAGAACATAACTGCCGGCAACAGCATGCCACCAAACCAAGTCACGACCTAACCACAAGTCGTGACAGTTTGGAAGGAGAAATGGAAGATTTAAAATTCGAAATTGGTAAATTGAGAACTCTTGTCCAGCAGGCAGCTGAAGCTCACGCTGAGTATGAATGTACTGTACGGTGTAATACTGAGATACGTAGGGAGAATGAACAGTTGTCTCAGAGCCAGATGCATGCACAGTGTGCTGTAAGGGAATTGTCTGATATCTGCAGGAGGACAGAAGCTGAACATTCTCAGTGCTTAGCACAGCCAGAGGCATTGAAAGAACTGTTAGAAAGTAATGTTTCTGGGGTTAGAGAGAATGTATGGGCTGTAGGTATGGAGAAGTCTGAGGACTGTGGGTCACATAGTGGATCCGACTCAGGGATGGAGATGGACAATTTGACTGACCCTGGAGTTGGAAGTGTTAACACAATGCCAGAAGATTCCTCAGATGAGTCTGTGGTAAGTAGACTCAATACAGATAGTAGTGTGGGACCTAGTCATGCTAGGATGATTAATGTTGTGCAGCAAGGCAGGTCACCATGTGCCCAGAGAAGGTTTTGTGCAGGGAGACAAGCTATTCGTTGTTTAGCATGTAGGAAAATTGGGCACATTGCACGATATTGTGATATTGCTAATGGCAACAGACACAGGTATGTTAAGTACCCCAGAACTAGAGTTGAGCTAACACCTGGATGTTCGGGTTCGAGACGTTCCGCCGAACTTCATAAAAATGTTCGGGTTTGGGATCCGAACTCGACCCGAACTTGACCCCGAACCCGAACCCCATTGAAGTCAATGGGGACCCGAACTTTTGGGCACTAAAAAGGCTGTAAAATAGCCCTGGAAAAGGCTAGAGGACTGCAAAAGGCATCAAAATGTAGGCAAATCCCCTGCAAACAAATGTGGATAGGAAATGACTTAAAATAAAATAAAATAATTAAAAATTAACCAATATCAATTGGAAACTTGGAGGAGGGGGTGGAATAGGAGGTTGGGGTGGCGTCAGATGGGAATGCTATGGGAGTTGAAGTTCTCATCACAGCCAAAAAGGATTCATCTCTGCCTGCAGTGCCACAGGCCTCATTCACACACTCAGAGCCATGGCAACCATACATAGGAGTTGACGTTCACATCACAGCCAAGAAGGATTCATGTCTGCCAGCAGTGTCACAGGCCTCACTCACAGACTCAGGCCAATGTCAACCATGCATGGGAGTTGAAGTTGTCATCACAGCCAAGAAGGAATCATGTCTGCCTGCAGGGCCACAGGCCTTATTCAAACATTCAGGCCCACGCGACCCACAAAGAGGAGAGTTAAAATCACGTCAAGACAGTATTGATTTCACACAGCAATGCCACAGGCCTCATTCACAGATTCAGACCCATGGCACCCATAAAGAGGAGAGTTACAATCATGCAAAAACAGTAGTGATTTCACCCAGTAGTGTCACAGGCCTCGCACCATGGCACCCACAAAGAGGAGAGCGGCCCCGTAACAGTAACACAGGCCTCAGGTCAACCTGCAATGGAACAGGCCATTATCAATTACGTAGGCCCCTGACACCCAGACAGAGGAGAGGTCATTTGACAGTATAAAGAGTTTAATGTCTCCCACCAATGCAGCAAGCGATGAAACAAAATATAGGCCCCTGACAACCAGACAATGGGGCGGTCATTTGAAAGTAAAAAGAGGTTAATGTCACCCACCAAAGCAACAGGTGATTATCTGAAATGTAGGCCCCTGGCACCCAGACAGAGGAGAGGTCCCATAGCAGAAAATCAGGCTTCATGTCACCCAGCAATGGAAAAGGCCACTTTCAGTTATTTAGACCCCAGCAGCCAGACAGAGGAGAGAGGTCCCATAGCAGAAAATCAAGCTTGATGTCACCCACCAAAGCAGCAGGTGATTAACAGAATTTTAGGCCCCTGACACCCAGACAGAGGAGAGGTTCATTCAACTTGGGGTTGCCCCCAAAATAATGGTACAATTAAAAAAAGAGGATTCAATAAAGAAGTGCCCTGGAGTACATGAATGTATGGTTGAGGGTGAGGCAGTTATAAATGTCTATTCTGCACAAGGTACGGACAAGTCCTGTGGGATCCATGCCTGGTTAATTTTAATGAACGTGAGCTTGAACACGTTGGCTGTAGACGGGCGGCTGAGTTTGTCTGTAATGACGCCCCCTGCCGTGCTAAATACACGTTCAGACAATACACTGGCGGTAAGGCAAGCCAGCACCTCCAAGGCATAAAGGGCAAGCTCTGGCCATGTGGACAATTTGGAGACCCAGAAGTTGAATGGGGCAGAACCATTAGTCAGTACTTGAAGGCGTGTGCACATGTACTGTTCCACCATGTTGTTGAAATTCTGCCTCCTGCTAACACGTTCCCTATCAGCTGGTGGTGCAGTTTGCTGTGGCACGTTGACAAAACTTTTTCACAGCTCGGCCATGCTAACCCTTCTGTCTGAGGAGCTGGCCGTGACACAGCTGCATTGGAGACCTCTTCCTAATCCTCCTCCGCCTCTGCCTTCGCCTTGTGCTTCCACTTGTCCCCCCGTGTCAGTTGGGATTGCCCTCAGGAGCGCGTCTACCAGCGTGCGCTTGTAGTCGCGCATCTTCCTATCACGCTCCACTGCGGGAATTAAGGTGGTCACGTTGTCCTTGTACCGGGGATCCAGCAGGATGGCAACCCAGTAGTAAGCACAAGTTAAAATGTGGGCAACTCTGCTGTCGTTGCGCAGGCACTGCAGCATGTAGTCGCTCATGTGTGCCAGGCTGCCCAGAGGTAACAACAATAAGCTATCCTCTGTAGGTGGTGTATCGTCTGTGTCCTCCCACAGCCATGCTTCAGTGATGGCCCTGAGCTGCGTAGGGTGCCACCCTGCAGTGAAACTGGTTCCTCCTCCTTGGTTCGGGTTCGAGACGTTCCGCCGAACTTCATAAAAATGTTCGGGTTTGGGATCCGAACTCGACCCGAACTTGACCCCGAACCCGAACCTCATTGAAGTCAATGGGGACCCGAACTTTTGGGCACTAAAAAGGCTGTAAAATAGCCCTGGAAAAGGCTAGAGGACTGCAAAAGGCATCAAAATGTAGGCAAATCCCCTGAAAACAAATGTGGATAGGAAATGACTTAAAATAAAATAAAATAATTAAAAATTAACCAATATCAATTGGAAACTTGGAGGAGGGGGTGGAATAGGAGGTTGGGGTGGCGTCAGATGGGAATGCTATGGGAGTTGAAGTTCTCATCAGAGCCAAAAAGGATTCATCTCTGCCTGCAGTGCCACAGGCCTCATTCACACACTCAGAGCCATGGCAACCATACATAGGAGTTGACGTTCACATCACAGCCAAGAAGGATTCATGTCTGCCAGCAGTGTCACAGGCCTCACTCACAGACTCAGGCCAATGTCAACCATGCATGGGAGTTGAAGTTGTCATCACAGCCAAGAAGGAATCATGTCTGCCTGCAGGGCCACAGGCCTTATTCAAACATTCAGGCCCACGCGACCCACAAAGAGGAGAGTTAAAATCACGTCAAGACAGTATTGATTTCACACAGCAATGCCACAGGCCTCATTCACAGATTCAGACCCATGGCACCCATAAAGAGGAGAGTTACAATCATGCAAAAACAGTAGTGATTTCACCCAGTAGTGTCACAGGCCTCGCACCATGGCACCCACAAAGAGGAGAGCGGCCCCGTAACAGTAACACAGGCCTCAGGTCAACCTGCAATGGAACAGGCCATTATCAATTACGTAGGCCCCTGACACCCAGACAGAGGAGAGGTCATTTGACAGTATAAAGAGTTTAATGTCTCCCACCAATGCAGCAAGCGATGAAACAAAATATAGGCCCCTGACAACCAGACAATGGGGCGGTCATTTGAAAGTAAAAAGAGGTTAATGTCACCCACCAAAGCAACAGGTGATTATCTGAAATGTAGGCCCCTGGCACCCAGACAGAGGAGAGGTCCCATAGCAGAAAATCAGGCTTCATGTCACCCAGCAATGGAAAAGGCCACTTTCAGTTATTTAGACCCCAGCAGCCAGACAGAGGAGCGAGGTCCCATAGCAGAAAATCAAGCTTGATGTCACCCGCCAAAGCAGCAGGTGATTAACAGAATTTTAGGCCCCTGACACCCAGACAGAGGAGAGGTTCATTCAACTTGGGGTTGTCCCAAAATAATGGTACAATTAAAAAAAGAGGATTCAATAAAGAAGTGCCCTGGAGTACATGAATGTATGGTTGAGGGTGAGGCAGTTATAAATGTCTATTCTGCACAAGGTACGGACAAGTCCTGTGGGATCCATGCCTGGTTAATTTTAATGAACGTGAGCTTGAACACGTTGGCTGTAGACGGGCGGCTGAGTTTGTCTGTAATGACGCCCCTGCCGTGCTAAATACACGTTCAGACAATACACTGGCGGTAAGGCAAGCCAGCACCTCCAAGGCATAAAGGGCAAGCTCTGGCCATGTGGACAATTTGGAGACCCAGAAGTTGAATGGGGCAGAACCATTAGTCAGTACTTGAAGGCGTGTGCACATGTACTGTTCCACCATGTTGTTGAAATTCTGCCTCCTGCTAACACGTTCCCTATCAGCTGGTGGTGCAGTTTGCTGTGGCACGTTGACAAAACTTTTTCACAGCTCGGCCATGCTAACCCTTCTGTCTGAGGAGCTGGCCGTGACACAGCTGCGTTGGAGACCTCTTCCTAATCCTCCTCCGCCTCTGCCTTCGCCTTGTGCTTCCACTTGTCCCCCCGTGTCAGTTGGGATTGCCCTCAGGAGCGCGTCTACCAGCGTGCGCTTGTAGTCGCGCATCTTCCTATCACGCTCCACTGCGGGAATTAAGGTGGTCACGTTGTCCTTGTACCGGGGATCCAGCAGGATGGCAACCCAGTAGTAAGCACAAGTTAAAATGTGGGCAACTCTGCTGTCGTTGCGCAGGCACTGCAGCATGTAGTCGCTCATGTGTGCCAGGCTGCCCAGAGGTAACAACAATAAGCTATCCTCTGTAGGTGGTGTATCGTCTGTGTCCTCCCACAGCCATGCTTCAGTGATGGCCCTGAGCTGCGTAGGGTGCCACCCTGCAGTGAAACTGGTTCCTCCTCCTTGTCCTCTACTTCATCCTTCTCCTCCTCGTCCTCCAGAAGTGGGCCCTGGCTGTCCACCTGTGTACCTGGCCTTTGCTGGTGCAGGAACCCACCCTCTGAGCCACTTCTGTATGACCGTCCTGAAACCCTGTGAAATGCCTCCTCTTCCTCCTCCTGTGCCGCATCCTCTTCCATCATCGCCATAATATTTTTTTCAAGGAGACATAGAAGGGGTATTGTAATGCTAACAATGGTGTCATCAGCACTGGCCATGTGGGTTGAGTACTCCAAAGACTGCAACAAGGTACACAGGTCTCGCATGCAGGCCCAGTTACTGGTGGTGAAGTGGTGCTGAACCGCAGAGCGACTGACCCGTGCATACTGCATCTGAAATTTATATTTCTATGTATAATGCTCCACAAAAGTTAGCTAATAACACCATATTAGAGTTACAATCGCATTACGTGATAATGACAACTACGTAATTATCGAGTAAGGCGATCTTGTTGTCCCATATCGAGTATAGCGTGTTTAATCTTTTAATCCTAAAAATCGCTTCACATAAAATTTATCAAACAGTGTTGGATAGTTGGTATACTAGACATCCGTTAAAATAATCGAAAATGACTATAGAAAAATAAATGGCGAGACATTTACCACAGCAGTGGCCATGCAAACAGAAATGCGATTTTAAATAAACGCTATAAAATCGTATTTTTTTTTTTTTACGAACTGACAGAGTAGAATGGTGAACCCTCCCTTCTCCTAGCTTGAATAGCCAATGGGAATGGCCTGTCACACCTTAGCAACATCCATAGCAACCAATCGGTTAGTAGACTGTCCCTTAACTATATAAATAAAGACACCGCCCGGGTGCCATTTTGTGGGTTTAGTTGTTGGAGTGAGAGGAGCAAAAGCATTTGTCAGTCTGTGAATTGTGCAATAATCGAAATTACAGTTTATTAGATAGATAGGGATTAGGGAAGTGAATAATTAGATAGTTTGTAGGGTGCAGGGTAGGTCAGAAAGTTAGTTTAGGCAGTGTTAGGGCTCATTTTATTATATTAAGTTCAGTGTAGAGTAGGGACTAGTTAGTTTGAATTGATTAAATACAGATAGGGAATTAGATAGTACTTTCTTAGTTTTTAGGGTTTAGTGTAGGATCAACTTTATTATTTACAGTTAGGGTTTAGGTTAACTTTGGATATATTAGCTTAGTGTAGGGTCCTTGTTTAGTGTCCTTCTGTGTAAATTTGTAGTCTTTCATTGTTTGTTCCGAGTTTGTTCATTTTGTCCTAGTCCGTCCATCTTTGTCGGTAGGTAGGAGAAAAAAAAAAAAGTTTTAGTGTTACTTGTGTTCATTTTGTCTTAGTGTCGTTGTAGGTAGTTGGGAGAAAAAAAAAACAAAAAAGTTTTAGTGTTACTTGTATTTGTTTTGTCTTAGTCCGTGTCTTTGTAGTTAGTTTAAAAAAAAAAAAATCCCAAAAAAAGTTTTAGTGTTACTTGTGTTCGTTTTGTCTTAGTCCGTGTCTTTGTAGTTAGTTTCAAAAAAAAACAAAAAGCCCAAAAAAAGTTTTAGTGTTACTTGTGTTCGTTTTGTCTTAGTCCGTGTCTTTGTAGTTAGTTTAAAAAAAAAAAAAAAGCCCCCAAAAAAGTTTTAGTGTTACTTGTGTCTTTTTGTTATATAATATCACTTTTTTTTTGTCACCACCCCAATAAAGTTTATTCCATATATTAAAATATATATATATTTTTTTGTTGGTTCTTACAAAAATAAAAAAAAATGAGCCACAAAGGCGAGGCACGCAGCCAGAGCAGTAGGGGCAGGAGAAGGAACACAGCTGGACAGCAGCCAGCACGTGGACGCTCTGCCAGTCATGGACAGGCAGGCGCAGTCAGTGGAGCACGCCAGAACCCAGATTTTTATGGGCGTGGCAGCCGCCCAATTGGTTCTGACGAGGCAGATGTAATTGTGGCTTATGTTGCACAATCCAGCGCCACTGATTCATCTGCCCAGGCTCTCAGCAGGAGCAGCAGCATCTGCAGCGGTGGGGCAACTCCTCCCCCTGCTTCACCCCCCCCCCAGTCCCCAAGATAGTGCCTTGCTCCTGTTTAGCGACAGTGAGAGGGACATCTTGGGGGAGTTAATGCAGGAGGGTGATCTTGAATTTGGTCCACCCGATCATCAGGACCTTATGGAAGGGATAGAGGAGGAGGAGGGGGTACCTCCTGTGAGTACCCCAGTGACATCCCTTCCAACGGGTGCGGGTGGGGTCAGCCACACTACTCCCGCACCTAGTCAGACTCAGGTGTCAGTGAGGGGACAGCAGAGCCATGGCAGGGGCTCCACGTTAGCTGGTCCTCTCAGTCCATCACATGGGGGCCTTGAGTCTGAGGAGGCGGGTGACCCAGATTGGGTGCCACCTTCTTCATCACGTGATAGCAGCACTGACGGAGGTAGGCAGGCGAGGGAAATGGTGCGACAGGTCACCAGGTAGCCTAGTGTCAGGCACTCTACTGGTAACTGCGGCAGGCAGCAGCAGCCAGCTCCTACTGTGCGCACCGAGCCTGAACAGGAGCAGGTATCCTCCGCCCCATCTGACCAGAGGTTTGGGCGGAAGTCGCCTGTTTGGGCCTATTTCATCCTGGCAGCAGATGATGTCACAATTGGCATCTGTCAGCTATGCCATGCCAGGGTGAGGAAAGGGAGGTGTTTGGCTCGGCTGGGTACCACTGCCCTGACCCAGCACCTTAGAGTCAATCACTGGCGGGAGTGGGAAGAGATGCGGGGTGGTCATAGCAGCAGCGCCACCAACAGTCTGCAGGGGACAGCACCTCCTGCCACCGTTCAGCAGCAACAGCAGGCTCAAATTCACTCCCACTCCACCGCTCCCTCTCCTAGAGGTACTGGTACCAGCAGCCATACCTCTGCCTCCACTGCACCCTCCTCCAGGTCCTCCTCCTCTGCCGTGCGGGGCCAGCCCTCAATTGCTGAGGCTTTCGAACGCACCGCACCCTACACCCCCGGGGACAGATGCGTGCGTTCTCTCAATAGGCTCCTGGCAAGGGTTATTGCCCAACATCTGCTGCCCTTCAACCTTGTGGATAGCAATCCATTCAGGCAGATGTTGGAGTAGGCCCAACCTAGATGGCGTGTCCCCAGCCGCCATTTCTTTGCCAGGACGGGCGTCCCTGCTCTCCACCAGCATGTGGTGCAGAATGTATCCCTGTCGCTGGATCACGCTGTCAGCGACAGGGTGCAACTGACCATGGATGCCTGGACCAGCAGGCATGGGCAGGGGCACTACATTAGTTTTACCGCCCATTGGGTGTCCCTCCGAGGCACCGGGGAGGGAACAGCGGCATCAGACTTTGTGGTGCCACCACGGGGTGTCCAGGGTAGAAACACTAGCCTCCCTCAAGCCACTGTCTCCACAGCTGCCAGGCCGTTCTCCAGCTTGTTAGCTTAGGGGAACGGAGACAAACTGGACCTGATGTTCTCTCAGCACTACAGGATCAGGTCTAGAAGTGGCTAACACCCCGAAGGCTCCAGGCAGGTATGGTTGTCTGTTACAACGGCAGCAACCTCCTCGCCGCCCTCCATGCTGGCAGTCTGACACACGTCCCCTGCATGGCACATGTCCTCAACCTGATTGTACAGAAATACCTTCGAACATTTCCAGGGTTGAGTGACATTGTGCAATGTGTACGTCAGATTGCCAGCCACTTCCGGCGCTCACCAACTGCCTCCGCGTCCCTGTCCAGACTGCAGCGGGACAACAGCCTGCCCCCTCACAGGCTGCTTGTCGACAGCGTGACGCGGTGGAACTCCACCCTCCACATGCTGGAGAGGTTGTGGGAGCAGAGAAGGGCGGTGAGGGAATACCTGCTGGACCTAGGCACTTCAGGGGCAACCAACCCACTCCCATACATCACTAATGCGGAGTGGGGGCAGATACAGCAGGTCTGCCACGTGTTGGCCCCATTTGAGCAGGCGACCAAGATGGTCAGCGGGGAGCATGTCGGCCTCAATGACGTGCTCCCCTTAGTGTTCCTGCTGGACAGGACACTAGATCGCCTGCTCGATGCTGGGGAGAGTGCCTTGGTGGAGCAAGATGAGGCAGCCTTGCTCCACCATGACCAGGCCCAGGACGACGTGGAGGAGAAGGAGGCGGAGGAAGACATCCACGACGTCCAGGAGTCTGTGCCTGGTCAGGAGGGAGAGACGGTGTTAGGGGCACCGTTAGTCCGGGGGTGAGGCAGCAGCAACAGGGACCATCATGAACAGCAGCTTGAGGACCAGGATGTCATAGTCCCTGGCAGCCATGAGGAGGCACAGCGGGCTGTCCCCTTCCCTATGGCTGCCCACATGCTGTGCTGCCTCAGAAAGGGACCCCTGGATCAGGAAAATGAAGGAGAGTGATGATTTCTGGTTGGCCACCCTTTTAGACCCTAGATGCAAGGGGAAGCTGAAGCAGGTTATCCCAGCCAGCCGGAGACAGGCCCGAATGGAAAAACTGCGGGCCTATCTCATCAAACGGCTGGAGGAGGCTAACCCGCGGCCTCAGGCTCCAGTTCTCCCCGCCCATCTCACCCAGCTGACGGCTGGTCGAAGCAGCACCAGCCGAGTAGGTGACCTTATGGGTGAGATGAGGCAGTTCTACCAGTCTGCGCGACCCAGTAGCAGCAGCAGCAGCAGCAGTCACCACCAGCAGCTGGCCCGCATGGTGGCTGACTACATGGGGTCAGTCGGTGCTTCCGACAGCATGAGCACCGACGACCCCATGAGTACTGGGTCGCCAGGCTGGACACCTGCTGTGAGCTCGCTCAGTATGCGCTGGAGCTACTGTCTTGCCCCCCCTCCAGCGTACTGTCTGAGCGGACTTTCAGCGCGGCAGGTGGGGTCATCACGGACAAGAGGACCCGTCTGTCCACTGACTCCGTGGACAGACTCACATTCATCAAGATGAACGAGTCCTGGATCGGCAGTGACATCTTGGCCCCCGCTGTCGGTTCAGGCCGTTGATAGGTTCCTTGTCCATCACTCTCCTTTTCTCTCCCTCCCAAAATCCGATGTTTTTTAATATTTTTAACTTATTTATTTATATTTTAAATTATTTATTAAATTATTTATATATTTTTATATGAATTGAATTATTTATTAATTAAAATGAATTTATTTTCAAAAAATTTATTTATGAATTTATTGATGAATTATTTATTTTTCTATTTATTATTTATATATTTATATGAATTTGCATTATATTTTATCTATGTGTTAATTTATTAATCATGAATTTTAAAATTAATATATGTATTTTTTTGTGTTTTTTAATTATAAAATTTAATATAATCATGTATGTTTTAATTCAGTAATAGTGTGTATGAATTATTATTTTTATTATTGACATATTGATTAACTATTTTATGTATTGTAATGTATTGATCATGTTTTAATAAATATTAGTATTGATTGTGATTATTTTTAAAATATTTATAGTTATATTCATATATATATATATATATATATATATATATATATATATATATATATATTGTATTTCTAAATGTATTTACTGTATAATATGTGGATTATTCAAATTATGAAATGTACAGTTGTTTTATAATTATGTATTGATTGATGTCAGTATTGATCCATTTTTAAATAATCAGACATATTTTATTTTCTTAATTTATTTTTTTAAGTAATTAGTGTGCATGGCCACACAGCACACAATCTGACCTCACTAGTCTGCTCCAGGTTTCCCGATCAGGCACATGGAAGATGCAGCAGAACAATGTGTTTTCGCTTACAACGACATCATGTGTTTTTTCTCGAAGCCAGAGGGCTGTGGAAGAGTCGATGTTTAGCAGCGTCTCTTTCGTTCCTCCTCATGTCTGTGAGGAGATATGTGTCCCGACGCTCCACCCACCCATACATGATCAGTATCGCACACACGCTAGTCTACATCCAACTTCTACACCCATCCCTCATGTGCCTTTGTGAGCACCAAAGGCAGTGATGAGCCAACTTTCATTGGCCGGAGTCTGGAAGCATTCCGTCATGATCAGAGTGGGGCAACGCAAACTTCCTTTGGCGATTAAGCAGCGTTGTTCCAAGGCTGATGGAAGGGTCCACATTGGGGCTTCCAACAGTGAGCAACCTTCATGATCTCTTGCCGATCCTAGGGCAGAATGATCCATTTTAAGTGGCTATTTTGAACAACCGGGGTATTGATGTCAGGCGCAAAGGGTGCATACTTCAGCATGGCACAGCGGATCGCCAACACTATCATCCAGCAGAGTGCATTTTTCAGTCTGTTAAGAGGGGAACAAATGTTCTTCAGTTACATAGAACTGACAGTAAACTGTTTGGGCATAACGATTAGCAGTTTGGCTCCTTTCACACGGGCGTCGCAGATATGGTCCGAATGCGTCACGTGTGCTTTCATGTAAAATCATGTGATTTTGCAAGCTAAGTCACTGACTTTTCTCTGCGATTGTGTTAAGTTATTCATTTTTTTCCCACGGTGGTTCAATGCTTTTTGATGAGCTTTTCATGCATCAGTTAAAAAACTAAGATTTATTAACAACATATCTTACCAACCATCATTGAAAAACGCAACGTGGCCACACCTGCTTGAGGATGTGATGCGTTTTTCACGCAGCCCTATTAACTTCTATGGGACCCGAGTTGCTTTAAGAACGCAGGATAAAAAACCAGCTGCATTTTTGAAGCAACACACAACTGATGCGTGAAAAATAAAAGCACTTGTACACAGACCCATAAAAAATGGCTCAGGATTCAGTGCGTGTGCTATGCGTTCACATCACGCATTCCTCCCGTGCGTTTAACTTGCCCGTGAGAAAGAAGATTGCTTTTTTCTAGTTTTCTAAAATATTAATCTGTGACGATCTGTATAAATATACAGTAATCTGGTCCTCTAAAATGCGGTTGTATGTAGGAGGAAAAAAAAATCAGCACTTAAATAGATCAGATGTGGTTGGTAAATATATAGATGTTGTCTATAATGCAATATTAATATATCTATCTCACCCATTTCAGCCTGGAAGCAATCAAATTTGCGACCCATGCTGATATCAGCATTCTATTGGACCGTATTATTGTACATAGATATAGAACTTTTATTTTAGAACTTTTATATTTTTATTATAATTTTTTATTCTATTTTTATTGCGGATCCGCAAATACATACGGTCGTGTGAATGCAGCCTTTTAGCTATCTATAATGTATATAATTAATCTCAATATGTCTCAGTTGATGTATGGTGTTGCCCGGTCTGGTGGGGGCCCATACCTGGGAACACACTGCTGCTGCCCACATGTCACCTGCTGCTGCCTGTCCTGTCTCAGTTAATGTATGGTGTTGCCCAGGTCTGCTGGTGGGGGCCCATTCCTGGGAACACACTGCTGCTGCCCACATGTCACCCGCTGCTGCTGCTGCCTGTCTCAGTTGATCTATGGTGTTGCCCGGGTCTGGTGGGGGCCCATTCCTGGGAACACACTGCTGCTGCCCACATGTCACCTGCTGCTGCTGCCTGTCTCAGTTGATCTATGGTGTTGCCCGGGTCTGGTGGGGGCCCATACCTGGGAACACACTGCTGCTGCCCACATGTCACCTGCTGCTGCCTGTCCTGTCTCAGTTGATATATGGTGTTGCCCAGGTCTGGTGGGTGCCCATTCCTGGGAACACACTGCTGCTGCCCACATGTCACCTGCTGCTGCTGCCTGTCTCAGTTGATCTATAGTGTTGCCCGGGTCTGGTGGGGGCCCATTCCTGGGAACACACTGCTGCTGCCCACATATCACCTGCTGCGGCTGTTGGAGATGTTTCAGTTGATCTATGGTGTTGCCCGGGTCTGGTGGGTGCCCATTCCTGGGAACACACTGCTGCTGCCCACATGTCACCTGCTGCTGCTGCCTGTCCTGTCTCAGTTGATCTATGGTGTTGCTCGGGTCTGGTGGGGGCCCATTCCTGGGAACACACTGCTGCTGCCCACATGTCACCTGCTGCTGCCTGTCTCAGTTGATGTATGGTGTTGCCCGGGTCTGGTGGGGGCCCATTCCTGGGAACACACTGCTGCTGCCCACCTGTCACCTGCTGCTGCTGTCAGAGATGTCTCAGTTGATCTATGGTGTTGCCGGGGTCTGGTGGGGGCCCATTCCTGGGAACACATTCCTGCTACACACATTACTATTTATCCCGCTGCTGCTGCCGCCTGTACTGCAGAGTTAATGCCGAAATAGCTTTAGGCCTTATACTCCACAGGCACATCGATGTGCTGCTGCTGCTGCTGCATTTTGTCAGCATGTTCTTGGATGAAATTTCTGTTGGACTTTTAACATACAGATACCTGCTGCCGCCTGTCCTGTGTAGTTAGGCCAAGATAGCATTAGGCCTTATACTCCACCGTCACATCTATGTTCTGCTGCTGCTATGTGTCATTGGTGCTGTTGACTTGTTATTAGGAATTATAACATCAAAGTTAACCTTATTGTGCTGTTCCCTGTATTGAATATGAATAGTTAATCCTATCTAGGTGTATAACTTATACTATAGAGTTCACATTTATAAGATTGTGTGTTTATAAATGCAGCGTAGTTTTGTGATGGGGTAGTACTTATAGTGAATAGTTATCATTTATATGCTGCCGCATGTCATGATAGTGCATAGTTTATCAAATCGATCTGTAGCCCACGATCGTTAGCTTTATTCTTTAAATACTACTGTCTACCGTTATTTGGCTAAATAATGATTTTTCAAAGTATGAGATTAAAATAAAATTTTTTTATTTTAAACATTAGTTCATGATTGTGTGGAGATAACTAGCATGGACAATTTTTTATAATTTTTTTTTTTTATAGCATATCAGATTGGAAATCTCAAAAAATGGTGTGCATGTTTCCGATTAGGACATGTGCTGTGTTCATTATGTATAGTCAATGATACAAAATAATCATATGAAAATATATATATTTAAATTATTTATTTAAACTCAAGTGGTAATATACAACATTCACAAAAATTTTTTTTTTTTTGTTTTAGTTTTTTTTTTTAAATGTGTTTGGGGGAGCGCTGTTGTGGTTGTCACTGTAGAAGGTGGGAACCGCATCTGTCCTTCCATTGTCATAAAGTTGTTGTGCAGATAAAAATGTATAGGACTGATTGACCAACACAAAAAATGTTTATTATTTTCTTATCTTAATCTTTATTTTATCTATGGATCAAGGTTCCAACATGTGGTCGTCTGTCGTTCTGGAAGGAATGGAAAACATCCGTGTGGTCCTCTCTACATGGTTTCGTGTGACTGGTGTTATACGTAGCCTTGTGGTAATCCGGTTTTGTGAATGTAGAATTATTGCCACAATTAGATGTAGCTATATACATTATTAATTTCTTAAAATTATTGACTATATGTAATGATAATTGCCACATGCTTTTAAAAAATTACTGAATTCACACTTTACAGTAGAAAATTTTTGGTATATTTTTAAAGTCATGCATCAATTTTTGGAGAGATTACAATAAATGCATCACAGTTTTCAATTGTGAATGTGGAGGGTTAGACAATTACAATTGCATAAAAGCATAAATATATCAAATCCATGCTGATTATTTCTTCAATCATTCATGATTTTTTCTATAGTATCAACTAAGTTTAATTGTAGACTATTTATTTTAAACATAATTTGAACTGTTGTTAGTGACATTAAAACACAAACTGCAAATACAGTTTGTCCTATTATTAATTTACACACAATATTTATTTTATAAAAAATATTTTTTTATATATAGAAAAATGAATGAACTATATATTTTTTCGTTACTTAATTAATTAACATTTATTTTAAAGACAAAAACTTTTGGGTCATTGGGTTGGTCCTTGGCACTATTCCCTTTGTACACTACTTGAGTGATGTGTCATAGTTTAGACAAAAACCTTTATGCATGATTGTTAAATAAACACACAAATTACTTAACAATTATATTTTTTATTTTATATAAAATAAATATTAAAAAATTATATTGACAGTTAGTATGTTAACAAAACATTATTAATCAAAAATAGTGTAATATAAAAAAAATTAGGAAATTTATTTGTATTCCAATTCCAAATAAAATTCTACCATCGTGAATGAGTGCTCCAATACATTGGGTGGGACAGTGCATTAGCCTAATCCTTGAAAGGATTTCATAAGGGTGTAGTAAAAAAGGAATAGGATATCTCATCAATGCAGATAAAGTGTGATCAGGAGATATGAAAGATGAACAAGCTGACGGGAAAATTGTTCACAGGAAGACCATTAATAGTTCATAGATACTAATGTATATTTACCCTGGTTTGAGTGAAATCAGAATTTCAAAAATAAAATTATCAAAGATGTGCAATATAAATATTTATTAACATTAAGAATTCCACAGGTTATTATTTGCTTTAAGAAAATGTGCCTTTGTTCAAAACTAACCTGAGACCGGTGTATGGAAATTAAATAAGTTAAGAAATTAACACCACAGATTTTCACTCATGTCTGGGGGTGGTCGATGAGAACATTGTTGTCATGCTACTCCTTCTCGAGTGACTAAGAGCAGGATAAAAGTTGGTGGTGAGAGGGTACAGCTTCACCTCT